>MU673308.1:4013-16347 GCA_026770625.1 Nicotiana glauca
CATCACTTGATTTATGACTAAATTTGACATTTTTGATTATTTACACAAAAGAAGTGGTTGGACCCGTTAAGGGTTGCCTACGTATCACGCCCCGAAAGACGAGAATCAAACCGGCGTAGTTCGGGCAAAACTATTTTTAAACAAACCATTTTTTCTTTTCTAATTTTGGCAAAAATTGAATACCCAAACTATTTTTGAAAGCAAAATTCTCTATTTTTATTGGAAAAACCAACAATTTTTTTTTTTAATTTTTGAAAGCAAAACAAAATAATGATTTTTTTTATATTTATTTTCAATAACCTAAAACAAATCACTAAAAATCAACAATCTTTCTAAAAAAATCTTTTCAAAAATTTCGGCAGAGTTTTGCCAGTATTTGGGTGTTGGTTTTTTCTAAGAATCAAACAATTACTAAATTTCTTCTCACTTCCAAATTTTTTTTTTCTGTTTCTCTCCTTTTTTTTCAACCGGTTAGCATAATGGTCCGAGACAAATAAATGCAACACGTAATCATAATGGTCTTTCACATTTGGTTACCTGTCCTAGACAGACCCAACCCCTGTGTTGAGTCCCCTAAGTCATACGTGATGCAAATAAACGTCCTTATTTCTAGGCCCAAAACCTGGTTATTTGTTCTAGACTGTGTACCCGAGCGGACAACTCGAGTCGAGGAGGAGGCTATGTACCGGGAAACAAAAGGCCATCCGACTTACTAACTTGTCCGGCCTCTTTCTTATTAAAGGTATTGACACTAACATATAGGGAGTCTCAACCAGTAAGCACATCCCCGGAGGTGAGAAGAGAAGGGTTTTCGGCACAATTTATATACAGTTCAAATAATATCAAAGCGGTAAACATTTAGCACATTAATTAAGAACATATAGGGAAATCAGATATAAACAAATATAATAATTTTAACTAAGCTCGAATTCTTAAACCCTGAACCAAAGTTCTGGGTTTCTTTTTCCCAACAGAGTCGCCAGAGCTGTCACACCTCCCTTTTTACGTTACACCCTGTGAAGGGTATAATAAAGGAGTTTTTCCACTTTAAGGACAATCGGAACGGGATTTGTTATTTTTAATTTCAGAGTCGCCACTTGGGAAATTAATGGTGTCCCAAGTCACCGGTTGAATTCCGAACCGAGAAAAGTTCGACTCTGTTAACAGTCCGCGAACCAGAAATTCGGATAAGGAATTCTGTTAATCCGGGAGAAGGTGTTAGGCATTCCCGGATTCCGTGGTTCTAGTACGGTCGCTCAACTGTTGTATTTGTTTTTATCTGATTTTTATATATATTCCATTTTTATGTGATTTTATTAATAATCCGCTTTTATTGTTGAATTTTACAAGAATTGCAACGTCGTGAAAATATATCTCGAACCATGCCGTACCAGTACGCCCGTGGCTTTTAACACATTTCGACTTCGTTGAGATTTGGATTTGGGTCACATAAATGTGCACCCGTTTTTGAGAAAGTAATATTATTATTATTCGCGCCTAAAGCATCTACGCATTTATTAACTTTGGGAAAGACCGTGAAATTTACTAAACGATCCTTCCAATTCTAATATTTTACGAGCAATTATAGAGGGCCCCGCAATTGTGAATTAATTCATTGGGTGAGGCTCATATCCATTTTATTCAAGGCCAGTCCTAAAGCACACTATATTTGCTACTGGTTTCGTCTCTAATAATAAAGGAAGAGTCCTAATTGTTTAATATTGCCTAATAGTTTTTACGTTTGGGCCATGAACTCATATGAGCCCAGGCCTTAAATCATGTTGGGCTTGACTGCAGCTCATGCGGCAATACCTTGGCCCAATTTAAATCCATCTGGGGCCCAAGTCTTGAGCCATGCATGAAAATAGCCAGGCCCAATGGCCTGGATCAGTCTAATTTCAATATTGTATGGACCAGGCCCATGTGTATACCAGCAAACATACTGAATTTGGGCCATTCGTTGGGGCCTTGATTCAACTAACCATTAACATGCCTAAATTAAGACATTTTCCACTTTATTTACAGATTACCACAATTTCAGTTCGAATTCAAATCAGTTTAGCTACTTAGCTATCAGAAAAATTTCCTTTATTTCAAATTCAAGTACACCTATCAATTCCGTTATCTACCAGTTCTGGATATCAAGCAAAATCGAATCTAATAAGAGGCGAAATTCGAAGTCAAAACAAACTAACATTGAATTATGAAAACTATTCTACTGAAACATTTGAAGTTATTACTTTAAACGCTAATTTTTACAATTAAGGTTGAACTAAGCTATCTAAATAAGTTGACATCAACAGAAGACTTCCAGATTCCTTAGATACAAGCTATGCGAAGCAATTCTAGCCTTAACAACTATTTATTAGTTCAACGCATTCGAAATTCTACCTACCAGTTCGAACATAGGAAAACAGTCCATCAACAGTCAAAAATGTTAAAATTCAATTACAATTATACTATTCCTAACTGAATACAAATATTATCAGCTAAGTCTATACCAATGCAGATCTAATTGTAAAAAAAATAGAAATAAATCGAAATATCAACTGAATACTTCTACTTCATTTCCTCAAATTGCAATTACATCAACAGTGAGAGGAGTGTACCTGGAAATAGAAGAGAATCGATAAGATTCTAATTTGAAATTTGGAAATAAAGATCAAGCAATAGAGTTCAACAGCAAATCGATCACAGGAACTTCAGCACACCAAATTTAGACCAGTAAGAGTGATGAATCAACAGAAAACCAGCAACCAGACTTATCACAGCAACTACTAGATCGAACAGAAAACCAGTATGTAACTTGACAATTAGCACCAAATAATCTTCAAACTGATGTGAGAAGCTAATGAAACAGCAGGATTTTCGAATTATTTTTATTGTTTTTGGTATTTTTGAATTTTTGAAATGAAGGAGTTCTAACGTGAAGAATCAGAATTGCAGAGATTTCTTTTTTTTTTTTTTGAAATTTTCAGATTGCCAAAACCTCAAAAACTTATTCAAGGAGGCCAAGTGAGGCCTATTTATAGAACAAATAGGGAGGGAAATTTAAATTTCTGATATTCTCAGTTTAAACTCCCCTTCTTATGGCTTGTTTAACAAATCACTACACTTACTTTGTTAAAAATTGCACTAGAACCCCTTCTAGAAGGTTCTAGTGGCATCTACCATATTCCTTAATCCTTAAATGTCTACCTTGCCCTCACTTCTATTCAAATTTTACCCAATTGCCCTTTTGTTATGCCTGAAATACCCCTACTTCCTTAATCTTATTACCACTATCCCTTTTTCTATACCAAAATACCCCTGAACCCCACTCTTATTTACCAGTTAACCTTACTATTTTTACCCCTTTGTCCCTTAGGTTTGAACAATATTACGAAATCATTCCACTACTGTATTTCAGAATCCACACTCAGCTATAACCAACAACCCTAACTTTTATCAATTAACACTTAATTATTTCAGAAATTATACTAATCCCAAACGAATTTACTGAAAATCAAACACTTCTAACTATCAATCTCAACAAAACAAAACAGAACTTGAAATCATAATAGTCAGGCTTTAAAACTTTAAGAAACTAATCAATATCAAAATTAACACAAACATCTATTAAAGGCTATTAAAATCTATTTAATTCCTAAGACTGATATCAGAACTCGTTTATTAAGGTTTTATTATTATTATTATTATTTTGTAGTATCAAAACAGATTAGTTTAAACGAACCAAGAGTTAACAATCAGAAAACTACAATCATTTATCAAACAATCAGAGGAAAACAACACATGCAAAAGAATCGAAAAGAAAGAAAGAGAAAGAATACTTAGCTTTTCTTATAATCTTGGCTTTTCTTTTCTTCTTTTTTTTTTTTTTTTTAAAACTTTACTTTGGTCGCCCAGGGATCTTTTTCAGGCCTTTTCTTGGATGCTGAATCGCCGGCAGACTTCTTTTTAAAACATTTGTTTGTTTTCCGGTGGTGTCTGGGACTTATAGGCTTCAGAACACGGTTGAGGGTGTCAAGAGGTATCTCTGGTATGATTTTGGTGATTTTTGGGTTAAAGGTCGTTCGCCGGAACTAGGGTTCCGGCGATGCTTAATCAAATATTCGAAGAGTTAGGGACTTATTCGAGGGAAAAGAAGTGAAGGGGTGTGGAGAGGGGACTGAGACGGTCTGGTGGTGTTCTTTTGGGATCGATTGGCGTAACTATGGTTTCCCGCCGGTAGGGTTCCGGCGGGGTTAAGGGAAAGGTGGGGCAGCTCAGGCGGAGAAAAGGAGAAGACGAAATGAATATAGGGGAGGGTGTATGTATAATTGATATATTTAAAAGTTAATAATGAACTGAGACCGTTGGATCACTTAAACCAACGGCTCAGATTTATTGCCCTTTAAACGGTGCCGTTTGGATTTTAATGAAGATGCAATCTCGTCCATTGGACTAACCAGATGAACGGCCGAGATTCAATGATCCCAAACGTCGTCGTTTTAATTATTAAATGAGCTTAATTATGCAACCGTTAGATCAAACGCTTCAACGGCTTGGATTTAAAACCATAAAACGAGGCCGTTTTGGGTATTTCTGGGCTAACTAGATATGGTCTCTTGGGCCTAGACTGGTATTGATTTGGGCCATTGATTTTGCCCAATTTGTTTTTCTTTCCCCCCTTTTATTTTCTCATTTTGCATTTTTATCAATATTTTCCCTTGTATTTTTATTGTATTTTTTGTATTATTATTTTCAGTATTTTTATTTCTTTTGTATTTTCTGTATTTTTCTATTTTATATTTTTCTTTTCCTTTTGGATTTTTCTTATTTATTTTTTCTAAACTTCAAAATTAAACTAACACTAGTTCTAAATATTTATTTAATAACTATTTTATAATAATTCCAACTAACACCCTAAAAATATTATCTCTTTTTTTTTTCTTTTCTTTAGTTTGTTGCCAAAAATGAATTGATACTAAAATTATGAAATTAAATCCTAATGCATATACCTATTTTTTGTATTTTTATATTTATCCTTTTAGTATGAATTAAAATGCAACAATTAACACCAATTTCAACCAAAATCCACAAAAAATGGTAAAATAATAAGAAATTATTTATTTGGATCTTTTGGAATAAAATTACTTAAGGCAAAAATCACGTGCTCACAGTTAACAGTTCGCGAACCAGAAATCCGGATAAGGAATTCTGTTAACCCGGGAGAAGGTGTTAGGCATTCTCGGATTCCGTGGTTCTAGCACGGTTACTCAACTGTTGTATTTAATTTTATCCGATTTCAATACATATTCTATTTTTATGTGCCTTTTGTTAATAACCCGCTTTTATTATATTTATTATTTATTTTATTTTTACAAGAATTACAACGTCATGAAAATGTATATCAAACCACGTCGCACCAGTGCGCCCGTGGCTCTTTACACATTTCGACTTCGTTGAGATTTGGATTTGGGTCACATAAATGTGCACCCGTATTTAGGAAGGTAATATTATTAATATACGCGCCTAAGCGACTACGTGTTTATTATCTTTGGGGAAGGCCATGAAATTTGCTAAACGGCCCGTCCCGAATTTCTAAGTATTTTATTTAAGCAATTATTGAGGGCCCCGCAATCTATGCATTTATTTGGCGAGGCTCATCTCATTTTTATTAAAGGTAAGCCTAAAAGCAACTATGATTTTTTTATTTTATTTGTCTCTAATAATGAATAGAAATGGTCCTAGTTAATTTTGTTATTGGACTAATTCAATGTAATCAATAAGTCCGCATCAAGGTTCAGCCATTGGGCTCTGAGATGGACCCAACAAAAGGAAAACTACATAGGTCTATACCAACATACTAGTCAGTCACAAGCTTTGGCCCAGGCCTAATTGAGGAAGTGATCAATAACTGGGCCTGCATCAGGTGAGACAAAACTCGACCCATTGGCAGTAGGCTATTGAGCCTTTCACCAAACAAAACTTAACTTAAAAAAATCGATAATATACTAAATTTGTTTCAAAGTTCTCCAAATACGTTTAAATAATTTGCAACAGGACAAGCACTAATCAGATTGTTAATGGCGAAGTTGAATTAGAAGCATAAATTGATGTCATATAATTTTATATAATGTGTATGAATCAGCTAATGGATTGATTATCATATTTATAGCCAAATAATAGCACTTATCATGCTAATTGAGTGAACTATGGACTAGTACTGATTCATCTTTTAAAACATAAATTGTAAGAGAAACTAATATATTGAATTGTCAACTCACACTATCAACTAACAAAGTCTTATAAACTATAAGAGTAAGTTCTGGAATACACTTAACCTGTTTAAACATCAACAGATTATACTTAATTTCTAACAGAAGATACAAACGAAAATCACACAAGCTACACAAAACAACTATTAAATGTTGGATCCATATGTCTATAGCACAGATCAATTAACAACCAACAATTGAAAAACAGTTAAACCTTATTTCAGTCCAATTTTAGTTCAATGATAATTTGAATAATCAGCATACTACAATACTCAGTTATTCTACTCTAATTACAATAAAATTCAGTCATCTTAAAACTGAAATAATAGAAATAGTATTATCATCACGAATCCAAGCTGAATCACTTCCATTTCAAATTTTGAATCAAGCATACAACCAGAAATTTAGAGCTGGTACCTGAGAATGGAACAAATGAGGATAAGGAAAGGTCAGCTACAGCAGTATAAACAGAAGCAAGTTTTTAGCAAATGTTATCCAGCACAACAACAGCAACAGGATAGGAAAAATCCAATTTCAGCCTCAAAATACCACGAATCAAACCACAGCACGGGATTTAGACCAAAGATCAAACACACTCGATCAATTCAGTGTAATTTCACAGCATTTTGATTACCAGAACCAACTAGAATCAATATACAGCCTTCAAATTTGAACTAAATGATCAATGTAACAGTAGCTTTTGGATTTTTCTGCTAATTTCTAAGACTTTTGAGTTTTTGACAGAAATTGAGATCAAGAAGAGAGGAATATTTTGGAAGGAAAGTTTCAGATTTTCCATGCCTATTTATAGTTATAAAATTGGAGGGAATTTTAAATTTCAGAATTTATCTATTAGTCCCTCTTTTATTTCAATTCTATCCTTATTTTTTAACTTGTAATTCAATTGGCTACACTTATTTATTAAGAATTATACTAATTCCCCAATCTAGAACCTTCTAATCTAGTGTAATTCCCTATTTACCCTCACTTCACTTCAAAATCTACCCAATTATCCTTTTCCTATACCCAAAATACCTTCAATTCCTTTGGTTTATTACTACTAGCCCTTTTTATATACCCAAAATACCCCTAAAACTTAAATGAATTTACTAAGTACCCTACTGCCATTTAATCCTTATACCCCTGAATTTAACCGCTGGATTTTAACCTATCAATTAACAATCCTCATTATCACAATTAATCATAAATTAACAAAGTCTAATTAACTACTAATCAGAAATAACTTTAAAACCATACTAATTTCAGAATTTAATAACATGAACAATTTTAGATCATACTGTAAATGAAACAAAGTCTAATTCACTGCTAACAATTCTCGACTATTTAATCACAGCAATATAACGACAAAATTAATACACTTAACCATATCAAATTTTGAATTTTTAAAATCTAAAATACTACTTTTAAAACAGAAATTAAAAGACAACCCTAGTTGGACTAATAACAGACAAAAAATAATTAAAAATATACAAACAAACACATGTAAAAGATAAAAGAAACAGGAATTAAAAAAAGAAAAAAAAAACTTAGCTTTTATTCACTTGACCGTCTACCAGAATCCTCAAGAACAGAAGAGGAAAGCTTTACGGTAATTTTTTATGATCTTTGACTCAACGGAGAACTTTCAGAATCAAATTCGAACCGTTCCAGTTGTATTTGATGTTCAAGACTTTAAGAATCGTGTAGAGGGAGGCAAGGCTGTGATTTGGTGTTATTTTGGGTTGGATTGGGTGAGGTGTTGTTCGCCGGAGTTAGGGTTCCGGTGAGACAACTTTGATTATTCGAACAGATGAGGAAAGAGTTGAAGGGAACGGAGTAGAAAGGTGGAAAGAGGGGTTCAAGATGGTCAGACGGTGCGAATTTGAGGGCTGTTGGTGGTGGTGACGTTTCCCACCGGTAGGGTTCCGGCGGGGTCGGCGAGGGGGAAATGAGGGCGGTTAGGGTAAGGGGAAGACGGAAGGAATTAAAATGTTTTTAGGTTTAGATTTTGTATTGGTATATTAAAAGGGTATTAATTAACCATAGTCGTCGGATGATTCAATTTGAACGGCTCAGATTGGATGGGCATCACACGGCGTCATTTTGTTTATTTATGAGATCAGCCATGTGACCGTTGGATCAAGAATGATCAAAGGCTAAGATTGAAGGTCTCTAAACGATGCTGTTTTGTTGTGTATTGATGGGCAAACCGGATCAGGGAGATGGGGCTTGGGCCTGGGGTATTTTTGAAAGGGATTTTCGTTTGGGGCCCAAAATGTAGACCAAGCCATTTTTATTCAATTTTGTTGTCTTGTTTTACTTTTGTATTTTTTTTTGTATTTTCATTTTGTATTATTTTTTTATTTTCCAGATTTATATTTATTATTTTTTCTGATTTTATTAAATTGTGAGATTAAACTAAAACTAATTAAATCCTAAAATTGATTTAATAACTATTTTATAGCAATTAAAGCAATAAAATGTTATTTTTTTATTTTTTCTTAAATTGTTCCGAAATGAATTAAAATCCTAATGCATATGCATATTTTTTTTTTTTTAATATGAGTTATTATGCAACTAATTAACACAAAAATGCAACAAATATCAACAAAAATTATAAAAATAAAGAAGAATCATTTAGTTTGGATTTTAGGAATAATTTGCTTAGGACAAAAATCACGTGCTCACAGTGGGCAAACATCCTACCATCACAACAACACTGCGGAAAAATCGCTCATGAGCATCATGGAAACCTGTGCCTAGCCTCAAGGCTCTTAGAAGTTCTGTTACTGAGCTGAACAATAGAATACCCTTCCATAAAGCGACTATAATAGTCCAATTAACTATACCGGAAAAATCATCCCGCACCACATTTGTAGTGCCATTTCAATTCATCAAATTCTCGATTTCTAGCAAGCGCTCGCGTCGCGTAAGATTGAGTAGGAAGGAATCAAAGGCATAAGCCTCAAAGGAATAGAACCGCACGATAAGGAAATCAAGAAGGGAAGTACTCCTAACAGTCCTGCAGCCTCCCGAGGATAAGTACAGACGTCTCTGTACCAATCCGTGGGACTTTACTAGACTTGCTCATAACTCGTGAGACCGACGAGAACCTAATGCTCTAATACCATGTTGTCACGACCCAAAATCCACTAAGGGTCGTGGTGGCGCCGGACACCTCTTTCAGGCCAGCCAACTAACTCATCAATTAATTCTTCTTTTAATACTTTTGAAAATCTAAGGTTTTTCCTTCCATTTTTTATAAATAAAAGTTCACATCTTGAATTCAAATTAAAATAATAACGAATAGAACAAATCCGTTGACAACGATCCCAGAAACCCGGTGTCACAAGTACATGAGCAACTACTGATAAGAGAAACAAAATACAACATTCATCCGGAATACAGTGGACGAAAAGTAAATACAGTACACTGGAAGGGACTACTCTGGCTGCGGTCGCCTCGAATGATGCAGCTCACCTAGTCCCAGCGTCATCCATGCTGCTATGCCCAATAGGCTGCTAGAGGTATATACACTTGTGCAAAAAAAATGCACAGAAGTGTAGTATGAGTACGTAATCAACGTGTACTCAGTAAGTGTCCTGCCTAATCCCGAAGGGGTAGAGACGAGATAGTTAACTCTGACACTCTCTAATAGTCCAATGACTATTTATCCTCAATATACATATTAAATAGTGGATTTATTTAATAACATGATTTTTAATCCAAGTAGAGGAAACAAGTAAACATATAATTCTTTCATAGGAAATTTCCAAAATTCCTCTTTATTATCAGCAAATTAATCTCAAGCCAGGGTGAGACAGTAGCAACTTTAATAAGTTCAAGACAACAGCACAACCATGCGCAAATCATGCCGAGGTCGACGGCCCGCTCCAACAAAAATGTAAATTGTGCACTGCCGAGGGTCAAGTGGCCCGTACCATAGATGCATCTATTTAATCTGCCGAGGCATTCGGCCCGTTCCAAAATAAACATACACAGACAGACAATCAGTCAAGAAGTCAAGAAGCAAATATCCAAGAAAAAGCTATTTCTCTTTAATAATTTAAGAAGACAAAGCTTAGGACTTTTTTTTAAAATTCGTTTATTAATTAAATATGATTTAGGAATTTCAAGCCATCAATGGATTCACAATTAATCCAAGTATAACATGCTTTTGGATCCTAGAATACCCGGACAATAGCATAATAGTAGCTACACATGGACTCTCGTCACCTCGTGCATACGTAGCTCCCACAATTAGGAGCACACAATCATTCACTTCACCTATGGGGTAAATTCCCCTTCACAAGATTAGAAAGGAGACTCACCTCGCTCTGAAGATCCGCAACCGGCAATCTACATTCCGCCGAAGACTTGAACCAACACGCAGAGCTCCAAAACTAGCCAAATAACAGCAACCTAATGAGAATATACTCAAATACTTGCTAATAATTCGAATTATACAATTTCCCAACTCTATTTGGTGAAATGACCAAAATGCCCTCGGGCCCACGTGCCTGGAATCCAAGATTTTTCGAAGATAAAAGTCACCCATGACCTTAGGAACTCAAATATATAATTTACTCCTAATTCCATGCTCAAATTCGTGGCTAAATTCCAAGAATTAAATTTCTAGGTTTTCAACCAAAACCCCAATTTTTACTCTAATTTCCATGCTTAAATCCGTATATAATTGATATATTCAACTCGAAAGCGATAGGGATAACTTACCTCCTCATTGATGATGAAAACTCTCTCTTGAAGCTCCCCAAAAGCGCCCAAGTCATGATGAAAATGGGAGAAATGAACTCAAAATTCGACTTAAAACAATCTCACTGCCCCAGCTATTTTCGCTTTTGCGGTCCAGGGACCGCTTCTGCGGTCTATCAAATCACTCGACCAATCGCTGCTGCGGTCTACCCATCGCAGAAGCGATTTCGCTTCTACGGAACAAAATCCGCTTCTGCAGTTCCTGGCCAAACGTCCATTTTCCTCTTCTGCATCTGCCAAGCCGCTTCTACGGCTCCAAAACCGCAGAAGCGAAAATACCAGAAGCAGCATGCCTAAAATTTCATAAGTCCAGAAACTCTCCGTTTGGCCACCCGAACTCACCCCGGGGCCCCCGAGACCTCAACCAAACCTACCAACCAATCCCAAAACACATTACGGACTTGCTCGAGGCCTCAAATCACATCAAACAACAGAAAATCACAAATTTCACTCCAATTCAATCTTTATGAACTTTAAACTTTCCAACTCCTATTTCCGATGTTTAAACCTATCAAATCATGTCCGATGGACTTTAAATTTTGCACACAAGTCATATTTGACATTACGGACCTACTCCAACTTTCGGAATTGGATTCCGACCCCGATATCAAAAAGTCAACATCCGGTCAAACTTCCCAAAAACCTTCAAATTTCTATCTTTAGCCAAATGGCTTCAAAATGACCTACGGACCTACGAATTCACTTCTGATCGCGCTCCCAACTCCAGAATCACCATACAGAGCTACTCCAGTCTCGAAATTCCAAACGGACATCAATAACACTGAATGCTCTTCAAGCCAAACTTATGAAATTTCTTTTAAAATGCTAACTTCCACAATAGGCACCAAAATGCTCCCGGGTTATCCAGAACCCGAATTGGGCATACGCTTAGGTCCGAAATCACATACGAACCTGCTGGAACCTTAAGATCCTGATTCTGAGGTCGTTTACTCAAAAATCCAATCCTAGTTCATTCTTTCAACCTTAAGCTTCTCAAATGAGAATTTTCATCTAAATTTAACTCCGATCTTCCTGAATTTAAATTCCGACCATACGAATAAGTCATAATATCCGAAATGAAGCTGTTCATGGCCTTCGACTACTGAATGGAGCGCTGGTACTCAAAACAACCGGCCGGGTCGTTACATTCTCTCCCACTTAAACATACGTTCGTCCTTGAACGTGCTGAGAACTACACTAGAGTAGTCTGAAATCACTGTTTAGCTCTCATGCACCTTCCTGTGCTATCATAACTCAGTTGATCACATTAGCTCGATAAATTCGGAAGATATTCCCTTTTA
>MU673310.1:0-37226 GCA_026770625.1 Nicotiana glauca
GAAAAGTCGTTGGTTTAAGTTTAACCAACGCGGCCGCATATCAAATCAGTGTGGTCTGCGCTGGAAGCCACGCGACTGCGGCTCAATTCTGTGCGGTCCGCGTGGCTAGGTTCAGAGAAGCCAGGTGCAGGTCCACCAGCACGGCCGTGCACCAAAACAGTGCGGTCCGCGCTGGGTAGGTTCAGAGAACGAATTTTCTTCCCTTTTTCGGTGCGACCGCGTGGCATTTTTGTGCGGTCTGCGCCAGCCTTCAGTAAAGTATATAAATCCGAGATTTTCAGCTATTTTACACTTTTTTCAAAACCCAAAACATAAGAGGCAATTTTCCAAACAATATCTCTTCTTCAAAACGATTGGTAAGTGATTTCTAACATATTTTCTTCACTCCTTAACATCTTGTAACATGATTTCAACTTAAATCAAGGATTTTCATAAAAGGGGATTGGGGGTTTGGTTAAGGNATTTTGGTTCGAACCTCGGGTTTTGACCAAGTGGGCCCGGGGGCATTTTGGGAAAATTTTGAGTAAAACTTTGGGAAATTCGTTTTCATGCATTCAAGTTGATTCAATTAGCATTTGTTGATGCATTCAAGTAATTTGTGACTAGATTCGAGCGGTTTGGTGGTGAATTCGAGGGGTAAAGCTATTCTAGAGGCTTGAGTGGACTCTTAGAGCATTTGAGGTAAGTGTTTGACCTAACTTTGGCTTGAGGGAATAGGATTTGAGTGTTTTGATTGCTATTTGCTAAGTGATCGAGTACGGTGTATAGGCATGGTGACGAGTATCTATACACCGGTGTCTAGCATGACCGTGAGTCGTAAATGCTTTTAATTCGAAAGATATGACACAACTGTCTTGTTAAATTGATAACTTCCATGTAAAGTGTTGGATAAGAATGAAATGAACCAAAAGAGTTTGTGAAGCAATGATTACCTTGCTGGGACGAGTAGACTGTTACAATTGAATTCTCCCTTGCCGGGATAGTTGGGCTGTTAGCTGTACCCTTGCCGGGTTTAACTGTTATGTTGATGTTTTTCCCTAATAGGACCTCCTGTGGAGAGATTATCAGTGTTATTCATTATATTGTGGGATCGTGTGGCACGCCGACCACTTATAAATTATATTATGGGATCGAATGGAACGCCGACCACTTATGAATTATATTATGGGGTCGTGTGGCACGCCGACCACATATGAATTATATTATGAGATCGCGTGGCACGCCGTCCACTTATATACTACATTACAGGATCGTGTGGCGCGCCGTCCACTTATGTTATACATTATGGGATCGTGTGGCGCGTCGTCCACTATAAATATATGTATCATGAAACCCAGAGTAGACCTGCTGTTTGTTTCTGATGTTTCGTTTTTATCTAGCATTCCCCATAGCATGTCCCCTACCAGCTTTACTTTGTATTATTTTATTACTGTTTTCTCGCACTTGTATATTATATTTGCACAGGTTAAATTGTGGTAGGTGTTTTCTAGCCTCGTCACTACTTCGTCGGGATAAGGCCAGGCACTTACCAGCACATGGGATCGGTTGTGCTGATGCTACACTTCTGTGCCTTTTTGTGCACAGATCGGGAGGCAGCTTACGGACCGCCGCAGCAGTTCTAGACCGTGAGCCGACCTTCAGTCCAGAGACTCTTAGGTAGCTTAGATGACGTCCGCGGGCTCGGAGTCTCGTCTATGATATTTCAGTTTGTTTATTTGTATCGAGACAGACTCTTGTGCATTTTCTTTCAGACTGATGTTTTAGTACTCCGTAGTAGTCCGTGAGTAGTGACACCAGATATTGGGTGGAGGTGTATTTTGAAACTTCCGCATTTTTATATCGTTTCGTTAAAACTAAAGTCTTCCGCACTTATTTAATTATTGTTAGAATAATATATTATTGAGAGTGGATAGAGAAATGTTGTATTGTTTGGCTAGCCTAGCTACGTTAGTAGGCGCCATCATGACGCCCGATGGTGGGATAAATCCGGGTTGTGACAGTAACGTGGATTTTGGATGGGGTTTAGAAAGAAGGGTATAGAGGCTCAAAATAATTCAATTACGGGTTTAACATTACAACTTTCGGAATCAGCCTTACTTACAACAATCACGACTTCTGCCCCAGTTTCTTTGTTGGGGATCTTCGGACTTTTATTTGGTGTTATTGAACCCCAAAGAGCGACTGCCTACCTACCCTTTCAGGATCAAGTCAAACGTAGTTCAGGTCATAAAATTATATCGTTGTTGCGATCTTTCCTTTCTTCCACTTTCCCTTTTCTTTCTTTTCTTTTCTTTTCTTTTCTTTTTTCTTTTCTTTTCTTTTCTCTTTTCTTTTCTTTTCTTTTCTTTTCTCTTCTTTTTCTTTTCTTTTCTTTTCTCTTCTTTTCTTTTCTTTTCTTTTCTTCTTCTTTTTCTTTTCTCTTCATTTTCTTTTTCACTGTTTTTCTCTTATTTCACCACTTACTTTTCCGCTCGGGCTTATGAGTTTTATTATTGATTCCGAAAGAGGTGTATGCAAGAAAATAAAATAAGGCTCAAAGGGATAACAAAGGATAAAGTGTTTGGATAGCAGAACAAAATGCCTTCATCACTTCAATCTCAAAATATTCCAAATACAATTAAGTACAATTAGACAAAGAAATCATAAATAGTATCGCTTGACTGCATCAGAGTTGATAGCCATTTCTATACATTTCCCTTCCACATCTGTCAGATATAATGCACCATTGGACAATACTCGGGTTACAACAAATGGCCCCTGCCAGTTGGGCGCAAACTTTCCTTTTATCTCAGACCAGTGAGGTAGGATACACCTCAACACCAATTGCCCTACTTCAAACTTCCCCGGACGCAGTTTCTTGTTATATGCTCTTGCCATTCTCTGTTGGTACAACTGCCCGTGACATACTGCTGTCAATCTCTTTTCATCAATAAAACTCAATTGTTTCAAGCGAGCCTTGACCCATTCAATATCATCAATTTCTGCCTCGGCGATGATCCGAAGGGATGGTATTTCAACCTCTGTGGGTATTACTGCTTCCGTACCGTAAACCAATAAATAAGGAGTCACCCCTACTGAAGTGCGAATAGTAGTGCGATAGCCTAACAGGGCAAAAGGTAACTTCTCATGCCATTGCCTGGACCCTTCCACCATTTTCCGAAGTATCTTCTTGATGTTCTTGTTAGCTACTTCGACCGCTCCATTCGCCTTAGGACGATATGGGGTAGAATTGTGGTGCATGATCTTAAACTGCTGACATGTCTCCGCTATTAGATGACTGTTGAGATTGGAACCATTGTCTGTGATGATTACCTTCGGGATTCCAAATCGACAAATGATATTCGAATGCACAAAATTGACCACTGCCTTCTTGGTCACCGATTTGAAAGTTTTCGCCTCAACCCACTTAGTGAAATAATCAATGGCTACCAGAATAAACCTGTGCCCGTTTGACGCCGCTGGCTCGATCGGCCCAATGACATCCATTCCCCATGCAACAAAGGGCCATGGCGTCAACATTGTATGCAATTCAGATGGTGGAGAATGAATCAAATCCCCATGTACTTGGCATTGATGACACTCGCATAAAACTGATACAATCCCGTTCCATAGTAAGCCAATAATAACATGCTCAAAGAATCTTCTTTGCTAACACATATCCACTCATATGGGGTCCACAAACCCCCGCGTGTACCTCGGTCATGATAATTGTAGCCTGTTTAGCATCCATGCACCTTAATAACCAAGATTTGGAGTTCTTTTGTACAACACTCCTCCATTGAAGAAAAATCCGCTTGCCAAGCGTCTAATGGCTCTCTTTTGATCCCCTGTGGCCGGTGCCGGATATACTCCCATCCTGAGGTATTCTTTGATATCATGAAACCACGGCTCACCATCAAGCTCTTCTTCCACCACGTTACAATAGGCGTGCTGATCTCGGACCTAAATCTGTAATGGGTCGACATAAGCCTTATCTGGATAATGCAACATCAATGCCAAAGTGGACAAAGCGTCAGCAACTTCATTATGAACCTTGGAATATGCTTGAAATCTATCGACTGAAACCATTGACAAAGTTCATGCAAACACTGCCGGTACGGTATGAGCTTCAAGTCTCATGTCCCCTATTCTCCCTGAATCTAGTGCACCAAAAGATCCGAGTCACCCATGACCAAGATCTCCTGGACACCCATGTCTATATCCAACCTCAAACCCAAGATACATGTCTCATATTCAGCCATGTTATTGGTGCAGTAGAAACAAAGTTGAGTTGTAACAGGGTAGTGCTGCCCTGTCTTAAAAATAAGTATCGCTCCTATCCCAACGCCTTTGGTATTGGCAGCCCCATCAAATAACAGTTTCCATCCTGGCTTCTCGATCTGTTCTAATTCTTCCAAATGCATTGTCTCCTCATCAAGGAAGTACGTCTTCAAAGGTTCATATTCATTCAACTGGGTTCTCAGCTAGATGATCAGCCACCGCTTGTGCCTTCATTGCGGTCCGGGTCACGTAGACAATATCAAATTCCGTGAGCAAGATTTGCCACTTTGTGAGCCTCCCTGTGGGTATGGGCTTCTGAAAATGTACTTCAACGGGTCCAACCGAGAGATGAGATAGGTGGTATATGATGACAAGTAATGTTTCAATTTCTGCGCTACCCAGGTTAAAGCACAACACGTTCTCTCAAGCTGACTGTATTTTACCTTATAAGATGTGAACTTCTTGCTGAGTTAGTAAATCGCCTACTCTTTCTTTCATGTGATGTCATGCTGCCCTAGTACACAGCCAAAAGAGTTATCCAAAACTGTCAGATAAAGGATCAAGGGTCTTCCCGACTCTGGCA
This sequence comes from Nicotiana glauca, assembly GCA_026770625.1. NCBI lineage: Eukaryota > Viridiplantae > Streptophyta > Magnoliopsida > Solanales > Solanaceae > Nicotiana > Nicotiana glauca. Next base: position 4,844 of record MU673310.1, read on the forward strand.
GAACCAACACATGTGGACTGGCCAAATACTCCTTAATCTTATCAAATGCTGCCTGACATTCATCTGTCCATCTGACCGCAGCATCTTTCTTTAGCAGCTTAAAGATGGGCTCGCAAGTTGTTGTAAGCTGGACAATGAACCTGCTGATATAATTCAACCTACCAAGCGAACTCATCACTTCTTTCTTGCTTCTTGGCGGCGGTAATTCCTGAATAGCTTTGATCTTGGACGGGTCTAACTCAATACCGCGTCGACTTACCACGAACCCAACAACTTCCCCAACGGAACTCCAAATGCACACTTTGCTGGGTTAAGTTTGAGGTTGTACCTGCGGAGCCTCTAGAAAGCTTCCTCAAGTCCTTGACATGGTCACATTGCTTCCTCGACTTTATGATCACGTCGTCTACATAGACTTCAATCTCCCGATTTATCATGTCATGGAACATGGTGGTCATCGCACTCATGTATGTTGCCCCTGTATTCTTCAACCCAAATGGCATGACCCTATAACAATACGTCCCCCAAGGCGTGATGAATGCCGTCTTTTCTGTATCTTCCTCATCCATCAAAATCTGGTGATAGCCCGCACAACAATCCACGAAGGAACCAATCTCATGTTTAGCACAATTGTCAATCAATATATGGATGTTTAGCAGTGGAAAGTTGTCTTTTGGACTCACTTTATTGAGATCACAGTATTTGGCACAAGCACAACATTAGCTAACCAGGTGGGATATCGGGTGACTCGGATGACCTTCGCATCAAACTGCTTGGTGACTTCTTCTTTGATTTTTATACTGATATCTGTTTTAAATTTCCTCAGTTTCTGCTTGACAGGAGGGCACGCTGGGTCGGTGGGCAATTTGTGGACCACCAAATCGGTACCTAAACCCGGCATATCGTCATATGACCACGCAAAAACATCTTTGTACTCAAGCAACGCTTTGATTATCTCTTCTCTGAGCGGAGGCTCCAAGTGGGCACTTATTTTTGTTTCCCATACATTCTCCCAATCCCCTAAATTGATTGCCTTTGTGTCGTTCAGATTAGGTTTGGGTTTTTCTTCAAATTGGCTTAATTCTTTACTGATTTCTTCAAAGGCTCCCTTATCATCATATTCTACCTCGTCATCGCACTCAATTTCTTGTATTATTATTTTGGAGTTAGATCTGTAATCAAGACTAGGCCGAAGACTCCTCATGCATGACACATCAGTGAAACCAGCATAAAAGGGACTGTACAAAAAAGAAAAGAAAGACAAAATAAAGGCTATCAGGAATGAAAAAGGAAAGAAATTGCATTTCATTAAAATTGTAAAATAACAAGGTTTAACTCATCCAAACAGATGGAACATAGCATCCGAATTACAACCTTGGAGATAATCCAGATTAAAATGAAAGAAAAATCAAAACTAACTACCACGACTCCCTCCGGGTAGGAAGAGGAGTAGCTTCCCAATTATTGAGCTTTGCATAGGACCCCACGAACTGCACATCTGCCTTGCTCGGACCTTCGCCTGCCTCCACCACATTCACATCGTCAAACAACTTTTCAAACCTCTCAATCTGCTCCTTGTTGGGTTCCAACACCACAGAATGAGGCATTACCGTTGATGGGCGCCTCTCAGTACCAGGCTGGACAAAGGAACAGGACATGCGGGGTATGGGTTTTGGAAGGGTCCATATTCTGTTTTTCATTTTCTTAGCCTGCCTTATGTCAGCAGCAGTGGGCTTAAAGCCTAAACCAAAATTATCCAGGTTTCCAGGAAGAGATACCGGCTGTATGATTCCTTGCAACAACGCACCCAAGCCTTTCCCAAGCAAGAATCCGTTCTTTATCATTTCCGAAGCCACCATGACAGATGCAGCAGCTACCCTGGGCACATGAATACACTCTCCTTCCGGGACTTTCGCAACTGATACTGTATCCAAGACTTGGTAAACCCATGGACCTTTGTCGTCCTCAGCTTCGTCAAAAGGCATAATGGTATTACACGAACTATCCTCTCCATGCACAAAAATTTTCTGTCGGTCCCACTCGAATTTGATCATCTGATGCAAGGTAGACGGTACTGCTTTTGCTGCATGAATCCACGGTCGGCCTAGCAAGAGATTGTAAGAAATCGCCACGTCGATCACCTGGAACTCTATAGTAAATTCAACTGGTCCTATTGTTAGCTCCAACACAATATCCCTGACTGTGTCCTTTCCTCCTCCATCAAATCCCCGCACGCAAATGTTATTCTTGTGATCCTCTCACTATCCACTTTTAACTTTGTCAGGGTGGATAGAGGACAAATGTTTGCACTGGACCCGTTGTCGATTAGCACCCGGGTGACCGCTGAGTCTTCACATTTCACCATGAGATAAAGCACTCTATTATGCTTAGTGCCCTCCAAAGACAGCTCATCATCAGAAAATATAACCCTGTTGACCTCGAAAATTTTGTTTTCTATTTTCTCCAGATGATTTACAGAGATCTTATCCGGAACATGGGCTTCATTCAGAATCTTCATCAATGCCCGGCGATGCTCGTCCGAATGAATCAATAAAGACAGCAATGAAATCTGTGTTGGGGTTTTCCTCAACTGTTCTATAATGGAATAATCTTGCGCCTTCATCTTCTTTAAGAATTCTTCAGCCTCTTCTTCAGTCACGACCCTTTTTATTGGTGCTGGATTGTCTTTGGCTGCTTTAACCTTTCTCAGCTCTTCAGGGGCAAAGCATCTCCCTGAACGAGTCAGCCCATGGGTTTCACAAACTTCTTCTTTAACTTTCTTCCCTTTGTACGTCACAGTCACTCGGCCGTAATTCCATAGGATGGCGTTTTCACTGACTATTGGCAACTGAGTCACTGGCTTAATGATAACCGGCTCCGTGTGATCCCCTTTCACGATCACAACGGGCTTGACAACTGCCCCTGGTACCATCACTTTGACTGGCTCTTGTTTTACTGCATCACTGTTTAATGGCTCCTTCTTTATCACCTTCTTGATCAATTCTCTCCCACTGGTTGGTTTCTCATGTTACCTGTCTTCGCTGGCCTTGATCATCATCACGGTTTGTGACGGCTTCTTATATTCCTCTTTTTGCACTAACTCAATCATATGAGTCTCATGATGGGTTGGCAATGGATTCTGAGTGATGTTAGGTGTCTCTAGAGCCTACACCTCAATTCGGCAGGCATCAATGAGCTCCTGGATGGTCGTTTTCAAATGTCAGCATTTCTCTGTATCATGCCCCGGGGCACTCGAGCAATACTCGCAACTTACCGAATGGTCCAGGTTCCTTGGGGGAGGATTTGGTATTTTGGGTTCAATCGGACTTAACATGCCCAATTGTGTCAATCTGTGTATAAGCTGGTGTAAGATTCTCCCAACGGAGTGAAAGATTTCTTCTTCTGCAGCCTATCATTTTTAGAAATAAGGTTGGATCGAAAACTGGGTCCAGCGGGGTTTTTGTAGGCTCTCGAAGGTGGGTAGGTATACTGAGTATGGTAAGTATTTTGTGGGGTGGGTGCACGCCATGGCGCCTGAGGTTGGGGGTATGTTTGGGCATGGTGGACGGAGAAATGGGGGGCGGGAGGTGGATAGTAGTGTTGTGGCAAGTCGTATGGGTTGTGTGGCTAGGTTTGGGAATGGGGGCGTTGTTGGTGATAATAGGGTGATGGACCCCTGGACCAAGCTCTTGATTCCACTACTATAACATCTTCTTTCTTTTTCTTTCCCAATGCCCCTCCAGTGCTGCTCTAGATGGCCTGGGTAGTTGTTTTGATCGCTGAATAGCTTATAATTTTATTAGTCTTGAGACCCTCTTCCACCATACTTCACTACCTCATTAAAAGTTTTCCCAACTGCCGACACCAGATGACCGTAGTAAGTAGGCTCCAAAGCCTGTAGAAAATAATCGACCATCTCGCCTACCTTCATTGGAGGATCAACTCTTGCGGCCTGTTCTCTCCACCGAAAATCGTACTCTCTGAAGCTTTCCCCTGGCTTCTTCTCAATTTTGGTCAATGACATCCGGTCTGGGACAATCTCTAAATTATACTGAAAATGGCCTGCGAATGCCTGGGCCAAATCATCTCATGTGTACCATCGAGCATGATCTTGCTGCATGTACCATTCCAAAGTAGCACCACTGAGACTTTGACTAAAGTATTCCATTAATAACTCATCCCTTCCCCCAGCTCCTCTCATCTTATTGCAAAACCCCGCAAATGGGCTACTAGGTCACCATGTCCGTCGTACAGATCAAACTTGGGTAATTTGAATCTTACGGGCAACTGGACGTCGGGGAATAAGCATAAGTCCTTGTAGGACATGCTCACATTTCCTCCTAGACCTTGCATATTTCTAAATGATTGCTCTAAGCTTTTCACCTTTCGTATCATCTCCTCCTGCTCAGGGTTTTTGGGAGGCTTCTCTTCTTCAGCTGAGATATCAAGACGGGGAGTGTAAGGATATGGTTCCAGAGGTTTGAAGGTGGGTTCAGGTGGGTAACAGTAGGTTTCCTGGGTTTGAAATAGGGGTTCACTAGAAGATCTCAATAATGTGGCGGGTGGAGGAGCTACAAACACGGGAGTGGTTGGAGGTGGAGGGCATGAGATTTGTTTGGGTGGTGGAGGTGGTGGTTTTTGGGAAGTAGTTGCATAGTATTACTGGTAGGTAGGTTAGGCCGGAGAGGAGTTCACTGTGGGAGGCTCTTATGGATGAGCTAATGGTGGGATATAGGCAAGGTTAGCAGGATAAGCTGGTAGTGGGTGTCCCTTTGCCCAATCCTGGTACATTTCGGCCATCTGTTGCTTCAATTTATACATCTCCTCTTTCATTGCATTGACATCCACAACTTCTACCTCCCTAGATGGGTCGACGATGCTCGCTTCTAACTCTTGGTTGACCATTTTTGGCTTACCTTTAGAATGGGTGTTGTATGGGTGGGTTGCCAGAACGCCAGTCAACTGAACCACTTGCTTGGACTCATCATCAACGACAACGTTGTTAGCGGTTAGGTCATTAACAAATAGATAACCGCACATTTGGGGAATGAATTCACCTAGGCAGTTAGCGGTTTCTATTATGCATTTGCTCGACCGCTTATGTCATCCCGACTTTATTTATTCTCGACTGTGACGTCTTTCTTTTATTCTTGCCTTTGTTTCTTTGTTTCTTTGTTTTTGTTTTGACATTGTCTCATTGTTGTGGATTTTCTTCTCTTTTGTTTTTTCTCTCTCGTGTTTTCTTTTATTTTTTCGCTCTTCTTTTCTTTTTGGGTTTTTATTCTCACTGTATTTTCTCTTTTTATATGGCTATGGTCGGATCCTATGGAGATTGCCTACGCATCATGACCATTCCTGAATTAGATCAAATGCAATAAATGCAAAATAGAAACAGTAATGTTTTTTGGAATTTTCAATTTTACTAATAGCAAGCATTTTCGATTACAAGGACTCAAGACTGACACATTAAGACAACTAACAGACTCTAAATGACAAGACAGGCTACAAACTCCATCAACAATTATTCCACTTTAAAATGAAAGTGTGGACTGACTCGAAAAGAAAATACAGACTCGGATAACTGACAAACTCTAGTGAAAGAAAATACAGACTCTAATGACAATCGTGAATACATTAAAGCTCCTGGTGCCCGCGGGACATCGTTCGGTCTTGCCACAGGCATATATGCAAGTTCCCCTTGGAGTCTGTACAGGCACTCATTATTTGTTTCCCAAATATCATCACTGAGACAAAGATGGTAGTCTGAGTCATGTTCTCGCACATTTGGCATTTCCTGGTGATATAATGAGCAATAGCTAGGATTCTTTCTCTAATTATGCATTTTTCCTGAAGCGGCCGCCCTATTTGTTCGGCCCTAGCCTCCAAAGTCTGCTGATTTCACTCTTGGAGTTGTTGCAGGTCCATTTCTAATTGTGCTAATGCTGTATAGTAGTGCTCCCTTTCAACCTTGAACTCTTTTGCTTGTTTGATCATTTTGTTTTCTGCGGTAATGACCTTTTTCCTCAATCCCGCGACCTCATCATCGTGTTCTTCTTTCAACTGCTTAATCATGCGGGCTCATTCTTCTACGTTTTAGCCAACTGTTTTCGAGCCCCAGCTAGTTCCTTTTCTGCTTTGTTGAGGTCGAAACTGTAGCCATTTACTAATTGCCTTAAATTTTCTATGAGCTTCGCATCTTTGGCACTCCTAACAGGATTTTCAGCCGCTATCTTCATTTTTTGGATTTGGGCTCGTAAGGCTTCATTTTCTTTGGCCAATTTATTTTTCTCACCCCTGTCAGCCGTGACTTGCACACTATTTTCAAACCTAAGATCTTGGACCTGCTTTTCCAACTCTCCTATTTTTTCCCTGTACTCATTTTCTTTGGCTAACCAAGCCCATTGCTCTTACGACGATTCAGCAAACTCCTGGAGGTGAGACCTTTTGGCCGGCCTTCTGAATGCAATGTCCCTTCTATACCAAGCCTGATAATCAGGTGACACTTCTCCTTTAGCTCGATCCCGGACACAAGTATTCGCCGATTGACATTCGCTCCAGACCTGGTGAACCTTTGCTTCTGAAAACTGGCCGTCGGGGCCAATTTCAACTACTTGCAGACTAAGATCATCGTCTTTGGGCACTATCTGGCATCTCCCGAGTTGTCTCAGCACCCGATACGGGGCGTAAGGTTGAATGCTTCTAACACCCATCAAGAGGAAATATGGCCGTGCTGCTGGCATATATATGATTTCATCAACGGGCAACCATCCAAATGTCCACTCTATTTGACTAGCAGTGAGGGACCGAAAGTATGTTGTCCAACCCGTGAATCCTTCCAGCAAATTGACCTCTTTAATCCTTGTGTAAAACTCTTCTATGCATGTTTTCTCTGGAGACCCATAGCTCAAGAACTGAGGACGATGGCACATATGCTCGATCATCCACATTAGTAACAGTAGACTGCACCCCTCGAAGAAATCTTCCCCGACCTTGCAGGCTGTAAGAGCACGAAAGATGTCGACTAATATCATAGGCGCAAGAGTACTTTTGGCTTGAGTAATTAACGTGCTGACAACCCCGGCTATTTTTATGTCAATGTTCTCGTATTTCCTTGTAAATACCAAAAGCCCCAGAAAAACCACCATAAAAGCGAAACGTCTATGCTCCTCCCACTTTTGGCGATTTCCTTTGCTACATATCTTGCTTTCTGGGTTGTTGAACCTTCCCGATGTAGCCATATCTGTGATAAATAAAGTTTGGAGCACAAAAGCCATTTGCCAGATCTGTGTTGCGGATGGTCCTGATTATCTTCAGAGAGTCTAGAAATCTGTGCACGACTACAGTTCTCGGGGCAACTAAGTACTTGTGCCTTAAAGGAACCTCATCTTTTCTGATGTAGCCAGCTATTTTCTCTAATATCGGGGTAAGCTCAAAGTCTGAAAAATGGAACACGTTATGTGTCGGGTTCCAACATGTAATCAGTGCTCTGATAATATCTCCCCGAGGCACAATCTCTAGCAAACCGGTAAGCCCTTTCAAATATTTCTTGACTTCATCTTGCCCTTCGCCTCCTACATCATTCCACCATAGACGTAACTCCAAAAGGATTTTATGCATGATTGGGAAAGGTTCATTTTGAGTCGTGCTCATCCTGCACATTTATTAAGGTGATTTAATCACTTATTTTGACCTAAAATCAAAATGCTACTATTTTTCATTCACAGTTCTAATTTCCAAAACAAACCCGATTTTGCGAATACGGCCTTTCAGCACTTCGGGTGAAGATTTTAGGGCTGCATTGGCTAACCGGCCAAAATCTTTAACAAATGACCAAAGGTGGCTGTTCTCGCAAAAGCAGCCTTCCGGTGTCCCTTTGGGAACATTTGGCTATTTTTGACAAAAACGGCATCACCCGATTTATTTATGATATAGTTTGGAGCCTCAAAAATTCCCCCAAAAAACCTTCCCTGCAAATCTGAACCTAAAGTTTGCATTTCAAATCACGAAGAAGTTCAAAATCTTCTTCTAGATCTTAGCTCTAAAAGCAAAAACCAAAAAACAAAAAAAATTCCATAGAAAAATCAAAAATTACTGTTCCATTAGAGTTCTAGGTGAACCGTACCTTTTAGCTATTGCTTTACATTTTTCTAGTTTTGTTTCTGGTCATTCAAAATTTCAGAGATGTTGATTGATTTCGAGTGAATTTGGGTTCAAGCGGGACTGTTTCAGGCTGTTTTATTATCCGATGATTTCGAAAATGGTTCTGGTCTAATTTTGAGTCTGTCTGGGTGTTTTCGAGTTAGTTTGAGGTCATTCAAGCTGGTTTGGTTGAGTTTGATATCTGTTAAAAGTTTCAAGGATATTCTGGGTTCATTTTCCAACTTTTTTGGTCTATTTGATGTTGTGACTTCCTAGAGTCATTTCTGGACTGGTTTTGATAGTCCTCGTTGGGTTGTGAATTTGATCCTGAATTGTTGCTTGATTATTGGCTCATTGCTGACTGATCGTCACTCACCTTGCACTCTATTTTCCATGTACATGTTTCTGTAATTCTCAGATTTTGAAGATGGAATGAAGTGATGTTTATTGTTGAACTCCATGTTGAATTGTAATAATTTCAATACTATATCATAGTTTAGTATGTAATGAACTGTTGGACTTTTAAATTGAACATTATTCCTTATCTTTAATTAGTTTAATCCTATTTTCATGTACTTTAATTAGTGAAACCATGAGGATAGCTGAAGCAGAAAGTACATTCAAGAGTTGTGATCTCCATGCGTTAACAGTTAAAGGGAATCGAGAATCAGTCTATAAGCTTTGCTCATAATTTCAGTAGATTATCGCTAGAATCATGAATCATCTGAGCATTAATTGAATAATATTAGCCAGAGTAATAGTTAGTGTGCTATGTGTTAATAAAATCATTGTTTGTTTTTGTTTTACCTTAACATCATCTGAAAACTTATTAGGAAGCAAGTAAGCGAAACAATTGGAACATGAAATTGAAGTTCATAATGACGAGTTAGGCATTGCTTGAGATAACTGTTTTTGTTTTCTAGATTGCAACACATAATTGAACTTGTGTTAAATAAAACAATTGAAACTTATAAGCTTTTGATTGTTAATTGGGCATTTGGTCTGGAAATGTTAACCAGCCCCAAGGTAAAAAGGGCAGTGGTTTTTTGGGCTTGACATAGGCCCAGTCGATCCGTTCCTTTGTGAACAAAACCTGGGCTGCTTTGGCACCCATTGTCAAAATGGCCGGCTCTACTCGTTCTGCTATTGGGCCAATTTGCTTGCAGGTGAATTATGGCATTTCAGGTCTCTCACACATATTAATTAATTAGGACATTGTCTTTTATTATTAGAAACAAATAAATAGAAAACCATAGTTGCTTTAAGTTTGCCCTCTAATTAATAAAATGAGACGAGCCTCGTCGAATAAAACGAATAAATTACGGGGCCCTCAATAATTATTTATATTAAAAATACTTAGATTTCGGGATGGGCCGTTTAGCGAATTTCACGGCCTTCCCCAAAATAATAACGCGTTAGTTGCTTTAGGCGCGCTTTTAATAATATTACATTCCTAAACTCGGGTGCACATTTATGTGACCTAAATCCAAATCTCAACGAAGTCGAAATGTGTCAACAACCGCGGGTGCATTGATGTGACGTGGTTCGAGGTGCATTTTCACAACGTTGCAGTTCTCATTAAAAATAATAAAAAGCAGTTCGAAGTTAAAAAGCACATAAGCTAAAACATGTTTTGAAATCAGATAAATCCAAATATAACAGTTGAACGACCGTGCTAGAACCATGGAACCCGGGAATGCCTAACACCTTCTCCCGGGTTAACAGAACTCCTTACTCGAATTTCTGGTTCGCGGAGCTGTCACACCTCCTTTTTCACTTACAACCCCGGAAGGGTGTAAAAGGAGTTTTTCCACTTAAAGGACAATCGAAACGGGATTTGTTGATTAAGATTCAGAGTCGCCACTTGGGAGATTAATGGTGTCCCAAGTCACCGGTTGAATCCCGAATCAAGGAAATTATTGACTCTGTTTAACAGCCTGCGATCCAAAAATCTGAGTAAGGAATTCTGTTAACTCGGGAGAAGGTGTTAGGCATTCTCGGGTTCCGTGGTTCTAGCACGGTCGCTCAACTTTCATATTTGGCTCATTTGTTTGATTTTAATACATGTTTTGACCTATGTGTTTTTAACTTTGAATCGCATTATTATTATTGTTTTTTTAGAGAATTGCAACGTCGTGAAAACACGTCTCGAACCACGTCAGATAAATGCACCCGCAGTTTTTGACATATTTCGACTTCGTTGAGATTTGGATTTGGGTCACATAAATGTGCAACCGTATTTAGGAAGGTAAATTTATTTAAAATGCACCTAAAGTGACTAACACATTATTATCTTTGGGGAAGGCCGTGAAATTTTCTAAATGGCAGGTCCCGAGCTCTAAATATTTTGTTTTAAGACATGATTAATGAGGGCCACGCAATTGTCATTTTATTTGGCGCGGCGCACCTCAAACTACCCTAAAGGACGTTACTCAACTAAGGCAAACTATGGATGTTCATCAATTATTTCTAACTAAGGATATTCATATCCATAGGCTAACTAAAAGGAAAACAAAAAAACTAAAAAAATTAAAATATGAAGATAACTTTAACGAAAAGGAATACACAGGGATATCATGGTTTTATTCACTTTTAAAATGAAGACAACAAGCAAAATAATCACACGGGCATACAACTTGCGCAGCAACCATGAACGAACAGAAAAAAAAAACTTTTCTCATTTCGTTTGTACTGTCATCAAAATTATTCCAAATCTTCATAAACACAAGTAACGGTAGGACTGAACCATGAGACTGTGAAGGTGATTAAATAGAACACAGATCCATTTGAAGTAAACCTAATGAAAGGGTATGAAATCAGTCAAAATCAGCTTCAACATATAACCAAAACACAATTACTAGGCAACATGATAACAACTACATAAATTTCAAGCTAAAATAAAAGTAGAATGACATGGAGACAGACCTCAATATAGCTCGTCTCACTACCTTGAATCAAAAGGAAAGATGAAATACAACAGCAAAAAATCGAACCGGTACCGCGAACCAACAACGAAACTCGAATCGGCAATTGGACGACAACCTCAAATCATTTCCGACATCTCACTCCAACGCAGCTCTCCAAACGAGCTTCAAAATGGACTCTATGAGATCGAACTGAAGAGAAGAAGCAGAAACTTCTCGGTTGTTTTTTCTTTGATTAAAAAACCTGGTTGTTGTAACGATGTCGTAGCTGGGTGTGAGGCAACGACGGGAGAGGTGGTTTCAGGGATGGTGGGGTGCGACATTTTTGGTCCTGCGAAGAAGAAGCTCGCTGGGGGATCTTGTGTTAAGCTGTGCAGCTTCTTCCGTGTTTTCCTGCATGGGGGGGTGCTAAAGGCGCTGTCTTCAGCGTTATTTTTTTTGTGGAGAAGATGACATGAAAGGGGGGGTCCCTTATCTGTGCAAAAGCTCCTAATTTTTTTATGTCACACCTCTTGTCCTACTGCGCCTACTCTCTATCTCTCAGACGGTAGCCCTGAATCCTCCGAGCAATCTCCACCACTAGCTGATAAGAAGTCCCCATCTCCACCTCTCGGTCCATGTTGGAAATAATTCCGGAATGCAACCCTACAACAAACCTCCGCACCCTCTCTACGTCAGTGGGAAGTATCATCAATGCATGGCGGGATAACTCCGAAAACATTGCCTCATAATTGGTCGCGGACATCTGACCCTGCTCAAGCCGCTCAAACTGATACCGCAGCTCTTTCCTCTAAGAGGATGGATTATAACTATCCAAAAATAACGAAGTGCACTGACCCCAAGTGATTGGAGGAGAACCTGCATGCCTGGCAAGAACATATGACCGCCATCATCTACGGGCCCTGCCCTCTAGCTAAAAAGTAGTGAAGTTAACATCATGCGACTCCAATATCCTCATGTTGTGCAGTCTATCCCTGCACCTATCAATGAAATCCTGAGCATCCTCATGACGCTCACCCGCGAAGATATTAGGATGAAGTCTAGTCCATTTGTCCAACAACTTCTACGGGTCACCATCCACAGCTGGTTTGGGCTCGGGCACCATCGTAGCAACTAGCTGAGCCCCATCCGCGGATAGTGCACCCGGAGTCTGATACACTGCAACTGCATGACTAGGAGCCTGAGTAATAGGGTTCTGTGATTCCCCTTCCCCCTAACATATAGATGGATCCATTGGAAATAAAACAGCCTGAGTCATGGTGTCCATGAACCGCAACATACAGCCCATGACCTCCTAAAAACCCGGTGCTCTCATAAAGTCTGCTTGGGTAGACTCTGCTGCGGTCACCTTTCCCCGCTCCTCGATGATAGGATCTCTTGAAGGATCCACCGGTGGTGCTACTGGTACAGCTCTAGGACACCCTCATCCCCTACCTCGGGCTGGTGCCTTCCCCCGGCCTCTGCCTCGGCTTCTAGCAACAAGGGGAGCAGCTCCTCCCGGGTCTAGAACATCTGTCGTGCGCGTCCTTACCATCTGTAAGAGAATAGAAGAGGGGAAATTTAGTATACCAACCATTCACGATAGGAAATGAATAAAGAGTAGTTTCCTAACACCTTATAACCTCTCGAAGATCAATACAAACGTTTCCGTACCGATCTGCAAGACTCTATTAGGTTTGCCCATTGCACGATAGGAAATGAATAAATAGTAGTTTCCTAACACCCTATAACCTCTCGAAGATCAATACAGACGTCTATGTACTAATCTGTAAGACTCTATTAGGTTTTCCCATGACTTGTGAGACCTACGTGAACCTAGTGCTCTGATACCATGTTGTCACGACCCAATTTCACCTCATGTCGTGATGGCGCCCAACACAGTTGTCAGGCAAGACAATGCGAAAATATTAATAAATTCAAGTTCTACCTTTTTCCAAAACAGTTACGAAAAATCTCTAAAATTTTAATTTCAAACAAACGATAATTAACATCTTACCCAAAATAATTATACAATCACAACAAAAGATAGTCTACTAATGTGTGTGCCAAGACCTGTTGTCACAAGTATGTGGGCAGCTAGTAGAATATACAAAAGAATAATATTATTCTACTGTCTGAAATAGAGTAGACAACCAAAGGTTAAGAAGAGACTCCATCAGGCTGCTGAACGGCATAGGAAGGGAGAAGCTCACCGTGAAATCTTCAGCCGGATCGAGGGTATGCACCAGCCTGGTAACTAGATGTACCTGCCTCAGATCCTGTACAATTAAGTACAGAAGTATACTATGAGTACATAAACAACATGTACCTAGTAAGTAACCTGTCTAATCTTGAAAATGTAGAGACGAGAGGTCGGCTTGACACTTACTAGGGTTAAATAATATGATAAGTGATATACTAAGCATGGCTAGCACAAATGATTAACAATTTACAGCATGAGGCAACATGTCCTTTCCTAGATGATATCATAGTTAGCCATTTACATTTTAGGGCATATAACAAAGTTAAGTTTACAACAATATACCAAGCAATAAGCATGCGCAAGTAGTGCCGAGGTCGTACGACCCGATCCAACATAAAAATAAATTATGCACTATCAGAGGGTTGAACGATGCGAATCATAGATGCATCTATTACCCCTCTTGTTAATCATACATGCGGCGGTCCATTGTATTTAAACACAACAACATGCAGACAAGAATATATATCAGGAGAGCAATTACTCACGAAAATATCAACTTCTCTTTAAAAGGTCCAAGAAAATAGTGTTCCTCTTATTAGATTCATTTACCATATTCAACATGATTTAAGCAATCCCAAATTAATCATAAAGTTACAAGAACATCATATAAAGCATGCTTTTGGGTCCTAGACTACCCAGACTTAAGCATAATAGTGGCTACGCACGGACTCTCTTCACCTAGTGCGTACGTAGCCCCCGCATTTAGTGGCAAATTATTCATTTATTACTCCTATGGGGACAATTCCCTCTTACAAGGTTAGATAGGAGACTCACCTCGCTCCAAAGCGTACTTCTAATATCAAGAACGTGCTCAAACCCTCAATTTGGAGCCGCACGATCCGAAACTAATTAAAAGAAGTTGGAACTAGTCAATACAAGCTCAAGATTAAGCATTTTAATTACAAAAGTAGTTTCCCGACCTTAAATATAAGTTTCCTAAAATCCGACCCCGGGCCCACGTGCCCGAATCCCGAAACTTTTCGAAGGAAGTTGTTCTCTATAAACTAAGGATCAATAATATATGATTTCTACTTCATTTCATAACCAATTCCGCGGTAATATCTAAGTTTTATCAAAACCCTAGGTTTTGCTCTAATTCCTTGATTTTTCCTAATCTTTGTGTGTTATTCTACCCAAAACTCAAGTATTAAACTTAGAAATAAGGAGGATGAACTTACCTCAAGATACTAGGCGAAAATTTTCTCTCAAGAGCTCCACAATTGCCCAATAAACGAGTGCAAAATGGGCAAAAATGGCTGGAGTCCATATTAAATGAAGCACGATGCTTCACTGATTTCTGCATCTGCGGTCCTGGGTTGCACCTGCACCCACCGCATCTGCAAAAAGGCACCCGCTTTTGCGGAATCTTGACTAGGACATTGAACCGCATCTATGAGATAAAAGCCGCTTTTGCGGCTCCACTTCTGCGAAAAAATAGCCGCTTCTGCGGCTTTGGGCCTAGCCTGGCTTGGCCGCATCTGCGAGAAGTAGACCGCTTTTGTGATCTCGCACCTGCGGCTAACCAATTGCAGGTGCAGTTATGACAGAGAGATGGAGCATCAGCTCCTTTCTAAAATTTCCAACTTCACTCGAACCTCGCCCGATTGACGCTCGGGGCCCCCAGGCCCCGCCCGAACATACCGACAAGTTTAAAATCATGAAACGAACTCGCTCAAACCCTCGGAACGCCCGAAAAAATGCTAAATCTAAGTACCACCCCTAAAACTAATTGAATCAAACTTATGAACTTCAAGTTCTTAAATTCACTTCTAACGTGCCGAAACGTACTTAAACTACTCAGATTGACACCAAATTTTGCGGGCAAGTCTTAAATATTATATTGGACCTGTACCGGGCTCTGGAACCAACATACGGTCCCGATACCGACATGATCAAGCATAATTCAATTCCACTAAATCCTTGAAATTTCTAGTTTAACAATTTCTAACAAAAATTCATTACTCGGGCTAGGTACCTCGAAATTCAATTCCGAGCATATGCCCAGGCCCCATATTTTCCTGCGGACCCTCCGGGACCGTCAAAACACAAGTCCGGGTCCGCTTACTAAAAATATTGACCAAAGTCAAACTTAGCCTTTTAAGAAATTCTTAGGGAATAAAGTGTGCATATTACAGCTAATACTCTTCCAAATCCCGAACCAACCATCCCCGCAGGTCGTAAATTAGTTAAGGCAAGTGCGGAAAGTCTTATTTAGGGGGACGAGGTTCTAAAAAGCAAAATGACCAGTCGGGTCGTTACATTTTATAAGTGCAACATACAATTTTTCGTGCAAGAAAACATATTGCGGTAAATATAGTCTAATATTTAGGATATTTGTTGTTATGCTTTATTTATTATATTTTCAAAACACAAACATACTAAAAATTATTTACACACAAAATTTAAAAGGATATTCCTTAGTTTTGGAAGATGAGGATTGAATTCAGGGATAAGAATATACATAGAAGCACTTTAACCAGTATGATAATTTTCGCGTGTATGAAGTTATTGCCAATACTTCTATATACCATCTGTGTGCAATTACATAAGCTATTCGGCATATCTAAGTTTTTCAGTAGCGTGACATGCATATTTTTCTTCAAAATTAACCTATATACAATGGAAGATAAATTTTAACTTAGTCTATTATATATACGGCGACACTAACATGCGTAAGGAATAAGAAACTTGACAACAAACATGTATGGAAGAAGGTCATCTGGTATTAAAGTATCTAAGTATTCTTCTTGTAAGTAATTATTGATATAATTTTTTCACGATCCTAAAACTGACCCGTTCGTGATGGCGCCTAACGTGAAACTAGGCCAGCCGACACAAACCCCAAAACCAACCATAAGCTCATAATAAGTCATTTAAAAACCATTTAATTAGCTAAAATCTCATATATATATATATATATATATATATATATATATATATATATATATATATATTTAAACAGTGCGAAAAATATATAACACAGCCCGACATCGAGGTGTCACCAGTCGTGAGCAACCACAAGTCGCCTATTAATAAGGAAAGACAATATAGTCTGAAAACAATGCTAATACAGAGCTGAATAAGATATGAAGGAGAAGGATTGGGCAGCGAAAGCCAAGAAGCTACATAGTCGACTCCGAAGGCCTGCTGGAAGACAAATCAGCACTAGGTATCGCGACCCAAGAACCTGGATCTGCACATAGGGTGAAGAGGAGTAATATGAGCACGCCAACGCAGTAAGTAATAAAAGTAAAATTAGTTGAGCAGTAAGAAAACATGTAAAACACATCAAGATTCTACAACAAAATAGTATAAGTCCAAAATAATGCAGTAAAACATTAAAACTTGTAAAAAAACAACTCAGTTCAATGAAAACCCTTTAAAATATCTATACATAGTTCCAAAAGAGTGAAGAAAACAGTGAGTAAAAGGATAGAAATGTAAACATCCCCTCGGGGATAATATCAACATAAATCAGCCCCTCGGGCTACTTCACCGTCACTCGTAATCAGCCCCCTCATGCAATAACATGAAACAACAATAGCCCTTCGTGTAATATCACCTCTCACACTGGTTACTCACTGGGGGTGTTCAGACTTCTGGAGGGGCTCCTACAGCCCAAGCGCTATCACAAGCAATCTCGTGGCATAACAAAGTAGGCCCTCGACCTCTCATATATCACAAATTAGTACACATGTTGCGGTACGCAGCCCGATCCCATAATAATCCTCACAACTCACGCCCTCGGCCTCACTCAGTCAGAATCCTCTCAAGCCACTCGGGCAACAGTACAACATCATGCTCAGCCCAAAATATCATTTAAAATATAAAAACGGAGTAAATACAGCTGAGTTATGAAAACATGTAGAACACACCATGACTGAGTACGAATATGAAGTCAAAACAGTGAGAAATAGTAGTAAAAATCCCCTAAGGGTCCACAACAGTTGGCACGAGGCCCAAATATAGCATTCAACCCAAAACATGGTAGTACTTTCTAAAACACAATGATATCAAACAATTTTCAATCAAGTATGTGACTTAACAGTCATACGGGACGGACTAAGTCACAATCCCCAATGGTGCATAACTCCATACTCGTCATCTAGCATGTGTGTCACCTCATAGTAGCACAACGATGTGAAATCTGGAGTTTCATATCTTCAGGACAACATTTACAATTATTACTTACCTCAATCCGATCCAAACTCTAGCCCGCGATGTCTTTGCCTCTCGACTCAGCCTTCGAATGCTCCAAATATAACCAAAAACAAATTCATACCATCAAAATATGCTAAGGGAACAAAGCCGACTCAAAAATAACCAATTTACACCAAGAATCCTAAAATTGGCCAAACCCGACTCTCGGGCCCACGTCTCGGATTCCAATAAAAATCACAAAACTAGAATCCTTACACTCTCACGAGTTCATACATACCAAATACATCAAAATCCGACCACAAACAACCCCTCAAATCCCTAAATCAAGGTCTCAAATTCCAAGCCCTAGTTCCCCAATTTTTTAACCCTTAATTTCCATAAATTTCAAGCCTAATAAGTGAAATAACACCATAGAAATTAGTTTCAGTTCCAAAAATCTTACTTCCATGAAGATCCCTCTTAAAAATCTCCCAAAACGCTTTAATCCTGGATGAAAATTGTCATGACCCCGACCCCGATCGTGATGGCACCCAACATAATGCTAGGGCCCGACCAATTCAACACTCTCAATCCTTTTTTATTAAAATTCAATACCGATTAACAAGATTTAATTACCAAACTGATATAAACAGAAGTCTGAAATAAAAGATGAAATGTGCGAAAACCATAATAATAATAATCTCTATAATGGCCCATTGATCCGGTGTCACAAGTCAAGAGCCTTTATCACATGAGTTCAACAGTCTAATACAGGAACAGTCTAAAATGCGGAAAAAGGTAAAGAAAGATAGAGGGAGAAATTGGGTCTGCGGATGCCATGCAGCTACCTCGATAACTCCGGTTAAATCTGAACCGCAGGAAAGCTCGTACTACACCTTAGGAACACCTGGATCTGCACACACAGTGCAGGGAGTAATGTGAGTACTCTGACCCAGTGAGTAATAATAATAAATAATGACTGATAGTATGAAATCGCGTAAAGGCACTACGCAATTCTATATCAAAGCTGTAAAATATTTAAAAAGCAAATAATGAAGAAGTCAGGTGAAATTCCTTAAAAGCAGGTACAACAGGTAGCTTAACAGGTATTAATCAAGTATAAAATCCAACCATTGAGCATATTGTTCATTTATTGATTACTTTTCCTCAGTACTCAACTCATATACTTTTCACAATAACAGAAATCATAAATATACCGATGCGGCGTGCAACCCGATTCGTATATCGCTGTGGCGCACAGCCCGATCCATAACAATAGTCGACTGCACTCACTGGGGGTGTGTAGACTCCGGAGGGGCTCCTACAGCCCAAACACTATATTGATGCGGCGCGCAGGCCAATCCATATATATAAATATACGTTTGTTGCGGCGTAGAGCCCGATCCATATAAATATATTGCTACGGCGTGCATCCTGATCCATATAAATATATTGTTGCGGCGTGCAGCCCGATCCATAACATATAAAACATCCTCACTATTGGGTTCTCAACCCCTCTCAGTCAATATAATCATAGCCTCTCGGGCATACTAATATAAGATAGGGATCTCAGCCCGCATATTACTTTCATTTAGGATTAGCATTTCAAAAACAAGCTCATATTGTGTTAAACAGTTAGGAACATGATTGACAAGTAAAGTGAGGATAATCAGTAAAAAAGCCCATAAGGGTTCTACAGGTCGGCACAAGGCCCCAAACATGGCAACTAGCGCAGATCATAATGATAATAATTAAATCGCAGTAAAAAATACGGTAAAATCATCCATCGGGATGGACCGAGTCTCAATCTCCGTAGCAATGGACCCCACACTCATCACACAGCATGTGTCTCACCTCAACATAGCACTACGTTGTGTAAATCCGGGATTTCAAACCCTCAAGACATCATTTATAATCATTACTCGCCTCGAACCGGCCAAAGCTCTAGCTCGCTATGCCCTTGCCTCTCAAATCGGCCTCCTCGTGCGTCGGATCTGACCAAAACCAAAGTGAATACGTCACACTATGCTAAGGGAACAAAACCCAATAAAAAATAATCGAAAAATATCAAAAATCTCAAAATTAGCAAAATCCGAGCCTCGTGCCCACTTCTCAAAACTAAGAAATTTTCACATTAACGGGTTCCTTATCTCACCACGAGTCCATACATATCAATAACTCTCAAATTCGAGCTCAAATGACCCATGAAATCCCAATTTAAAATCTCTAATTTCCAAGCCCTAGTTCTTCCCCTTTTTGCTAAGTTTTCATGAATTTCTAGGTTAATTCTATTATTAAATAATGTTTTTAGTTCATATAACTTACCTCCAATCAATCCTCTTCGAAACCCTGTTCAATTTCTCCCAAATAGCTCTCAAGATTTTCAACAATGGAGGAAAAATGGCTTAGACTAGCGGAGGAAATGTTTTTAAGCATTCTGCCAACTACAATGATTCCTTCTATGCGATCACGGCCCAAGGCTCGCGATCGCGGAGAGAAATTTTCCAAGACCTCCAAAATGCACTATGTGAACATGAACGAAGCCCGCAAACGCGATGACTGCCTCCCCTAACTCAATGCGATCGCACTATCCCTCACGCGATCACGAAGGCATACCTCACAAGCCTATACGATCGCAATCCCCTCTACGCAATCACGTAGAACAAAAACATGCTGCCTAAAATTCCTTCCGTGCAATCGTGAGTGTCCTCCCGTGATCGCGAAGACCAAAAATACCCTACAACAGCTGATGCATTTTCTGCAACTTTTCCAAGTCCGAAACTCCCTGTTAGCCATCCGAAATCACCCCGAGGCCCTCAGGACCTTAACTAAAAGCACAAACGCATCCTAAAACATCATTCAAACTTGCTCCAATCATCAAAACACCTCAAACAACACTAAAACCATCAAATTGCATCGAATTCAAGACTAAGTTCTTCTAAAACTTCCGAAACATACATTTGATCAAAAACCCAACCAAATCACCTCCGAATGACCTAAAATTTTATGCACATAACCCAAATCACATAATGAAGCTACAGTTACTCTCGGAATTCAATTCCGACCCCCGAATCAAAATCTCGCCTATCAACCGGAAATCGCTAAAATACTAACTTTGCCAATTCAAGCCTAATTCTACACCGGACCTCCAAAACCACTTTCGATCACACTCCTAAGTCACAAATCATCACCCAAAGCTAACTGAATCACCGGAAATCACATCCGAGCCCTCTAACTCATAAGTCAACATCCGGTTGACTTTTCCAAACTAAGCCTTCCTTAAAGAGACTAAGTGTCTCATTTTCTTCTATAATTACTCCAAACCAACTCGATCACACAAGACACTGATAATGAAGCATAAGGGAGCAGAAAATGGGGGAAACAGAGCAGTGACTCACGGGACGACTGGTCAGGTCATCACGTCCTTCCCAACTTAAACAAATGCTCGTCCTCGAGCGAGTCAAGAAACATACCTGAAGCCTCAAATAGGTGAGGGTATCTGCTCTGCATCTCCCGCTCGATCTCCGAGGTAGCCTCCTCCACGGGCCGACCTCTCCCCTGCACCTTCACCGAAGCAACATCCTTTGACCTCAACTTCCAAACCTAACGATCCAAAATGGCTACTGGCTTTATATCATAAGTCAAATCACCCTCCAACTGAACGGTACTGAAATCTAGAACATAGGATGGGTCTCCAATATACTTCTGGAGCATACAAACATGAAAAACTGGATGCACGCTCGACAAGTTGGGTGGCAAGGCAAGCTCATAAGCCACCTCCCCTATCCTCCTAAGTACCTCAAAAGGCCCAATGAACCACGAACTAAATTTCCCCTTCTTTCTGAACCTCATAACACCCTTTGTGGGTGTAACCTTCAATAAGACCTTGTCACCAACCATGTAGGATACATCTCGAACCTTCCTATCCACATAACTCTTCTATCTCAACTGCGCTGTACGGAGTCTCTACTGAATCACCTTCACCTTCTCTAATGCATCCTGGACCAAAGTTGTCCCCAATAGCCTAGCCTCACCGAGCTCGAAACAACCAACTGGAGATCTGCACCGCCTCCCATACAAAGACTCATACAGAGCCATCTGAATGCTCGACTTGTAGCTGTTGTTGTAGGCAAACTCTACAAGCAGTAGAAACCGATCTCGTGAACCTTCAAAGTCAATAACACAGGCGTGTAGAATATCCTCTAATATCTGAATAGTGCGCTTGGATTGCGCGTCTATCTGAGGGTGAAAGGCTATGCTCAACTGTACCTGAGTACCCAGCTCTCGCTGAATAGTCTGCCAAAACTGCAAAGTAAACTGAGTGCCCCGATCTGATATAATGGAAACTGGGACACCATGCAACCGAACAACCTCCCGAATATAAATCTCTGCCAGTCGCTCTGAAGAATAAGTAGTACAAACAGGAATGAAGTGCGCGGACTTGGTCACCCTGTCTACAATCACCCAAATATCAAATTTCTTTAAAGTCCGTGGGAGTCCGGTAACAAAATCCATAGTAATCCTCCCCCACTTCCACTCGGGAATAATTATCTGCTGATGCAAGCCATCTGGCCTCTGATGCTCATATTTCACCTACTGACAATTGAGACACCAAGCTACAAAATCCACAATATCCTTCTTCATCCTCCGCCATCAATAGTGTTTTCTAAGATCCTGATACATCTTCACGGCACCCAGATGAATAGAATACCGCGAGCTATGGGCCTCCACCAATATCAACTCCTGAATCCCATCCACATTGGGCACGCAAATCTAGCCCTGCATCCTCAACACGCCATCATCACCAATGGTCACATCTCTATCATCATCATACTGAACCATGTCCTTAAGGACAAGAAAATACAGATCATCATTCTGGCACTCTCTGATGCGATCATACAAGGAAGACCGAGAAACCACACAAGCCAACACCCGACTAGGCTCCAAAATATCTAGTCTCACAAACCGATTGGCCAAGGCCTGAACATCAACTGCAAGGGGTCTCTCCCCAACTGGAATATATGCCAAACTCCTCATATGCACTGCCTTTTGGCCCAACGCATCGGCCACTACATTGGCCTTCCCCGGATGGTACATAATAGTAATGTTATAATCCTTCAGTAACTCTAGCCACCGCCGATGCCTCAAATTAAGATCCTTCTGCTTGAATAAATGCTGAAGACTGCGATGATCGGTGAATACCTCATAAGATACGCCATACAAGTAATGCCTCCAAATCTTCAATGTATGAACTATGGCAGCCAACTGCAAATCATGAACAGGGTAGTTCTTCTCATGGGGCTTCAACTGACGAGAAGCACAGGCAATGACTCTACCCTTCTGCATCGATACACAGCCAATCCCAACTCTCGAAGCATCATAATATACAGTGTAGGAACCTGAAGCTGATGGAAAAACCAATACTAGAGTTGTGGTCAAAGCTGTCTTGAGCTTCTGAAAGCTCTCCTCATACTCGTCCGACCATACAAATGAAGCACCCTTCAGTCAACTTGGTCAAGGGCGATGCAATAGAGGAAAATCCCTGAACAAACTGGCGATAATAGCCTGCCAACCCAAGAAAAATACGAATCTCCGTGGCTAAGGATGGTCTAGGCCAACTCTGAACCGCCTCTATCTTCTTCGGATCAACTCGAATACCCTCGCTGGACACCACGTGTCCTAAGAAAGCTACTAAAATGAGCCAAAACTCACACTTGGAGAACTTTGCATAAAGCTTCTCCTCCCTCAATCTCTGCAATACAACTCGCAAATGCTCCGCATTCTCCTCTCGACTACTCGAGTACGCCAGAACATCATCAATGAAAACAATAACGAATGAATCTAGATAAGGCCGAAATACACTGTTCATCAAATGCATGAACGCTGCTCGGGCATTGGTCAGCCCGAAAGATATAACAAGAAACTCATAGTGACCATATCTAGTCCTGAATGCAGTCTTAAGAATATCTAAATCCCTGATCTTTAATTGGTCAAAACCCGAACGAAGATCAATCTTGGAAAACACCCTCACTCCCTGAAGCTAATCGAACAAATCATCAATGCGAGGCAGGGGAAAGTTGTTCTTAATTGTTACCTTGTTCAATTGCATATAATCGATGCACATTCTCATTGTACCATCCTTCTTCTTCACAAATAGAACTGGCACACCCCAAGGTGACACATTAGGCCGAATGAACCCCTTATCTAGGAGTTCCTGAAGCTGCTCCTTCAATTCTTTCAACTCCGCTGGTGCCATACGATATGGCGGAATAGAGATGGGATGAGTGCCCGGCACCAGGTCAATACCAAAATCAATATACTTGTCCGGTGGCATGCCCGGCAGGTCTGTAGGAAATACATCAGAAAAATCCATCAAAACTGGAACAGAATCAATACTAGGAGTCTCAGCTCCGACATCCCTCAGTAAAGCAAGATACGAGAGACAACCCTTCCCAACCATACGTTGGGCCTTCAAGAAACAAATCACCCTACTCGGAACATAATCAGTCACACCATGCCACTCGATCCGCGGTATACTTGGCATAGCCAAGGTGACTGTCTTAGCATGACAGTCTAGAATAGCATGACACAGAGATAACCAATCCATGCCTAAAATAACATCAAAGTACATCATGCTCAATAGCAATAGATCAACTCGAGTCTTCAGACCCCCAATAACCACAACACATGACTGGTACACACGGTCCACAACAATAGTGTTGCCCACCAGGGTAGACACATAAACAGGTAAAGCAAGAAACTCCCAGGGTACACTCAAATAGTGAGCAAACTATGAGGACACATAAGAATAGGTGGAACCGGGATCAAATAATATACAGACATCTCTGTGACAGACTGAAACAATACCTATGATGATAGCATCTGAAGTAATGGCATTTGTCCTGCCTGGAATAGAATTAAAACAAGCCTGGCCACCGCCTTATCAACCTCCCCCTCTAGGGTGACCCCTGGCTGTCTGATCTCCACCCCTAGCTAACTGGGTGGGTGGTGAAGTAACTGGAGCAGAAGTCGAGGGCTGACCCCTCTGCCGATGATGACCGTTATGGAGTCGAGGGCACTGCCTCCTCATGTGACCAAACTCTCCGCACTCATAACAACTACCCAGTGCTGGAGATGGGGACTAAAGGGAACCCCTCGCACCTGAGTGACTAGCTGATGCGCTCGGCGAAGAAGAACCATAAGCTGATGGGGCATGAGATGAACTCTAAGCTAGGAGGGCGCTAAGTGATGGCTGGCCCTGCTGAGATCCATGATGACCACGACCTGAGGATGCCCCATAATACTCTGGACATGCCGACTGAGCAGGCTTGAAAGAACAACCGCTACCATGCTGGAACTGGCCCCTCGAAGGAGCACCACTGTAACTGCTCGATTAACAAGGCCTTTTGGCCTCCCTCTCCTCTCTCTCTCGACGGCGAACTGACTCGATCTCATGAGCGATATCCACCACCTCCTCAAATGTAGCACCCAATACTCTCTCTCTCTAGTCATCAGAATACAGAGATAGTAGTTAAGGCCATCCACAAATATCCTGATCCTCTCACGGTCTGATGAAATTATCCAGGTGGCATGACGAGCCAACTCCAAAAACCTCATCTCGTACTAAGTCACGGTCATATATCCCTGCGTCAACCACTCAAGCTTCCTACGTAGCTCCTCTCTGCGGGACTGCGGTACATACTTCTCCAAGAAGAGAGTGGAGAACTCATGCCAAGTAAGGGGTGCTGCACCAACAGGCCTACGCCTCTCATACGCCTCCCACCAAGTGAAGGCAGCCCGAGTAAACTAAAAGATGGTAAATGCCACACTGCTAGACTCAAGGATCCCTGTTGTACAGAGCATCCGCTGACACTTTTCAAGAAAACCCTGGGCATCCTCGCCCTTAGCACCACTGAATGTCGTAGGATGGAGTCTACAAAAACTCTCAAGACGATGTTGCTCATCCTCCGACATAGCTGGAACCTTGAACTCCTGCACTGGTGCAACTGGCTAAGCTGGAGGTGCCTCTGGCATCTGTAGTCTCTGCACTACCTGCTCAGGTGTGTGAGCAGTCGGGGTTTGACTACCTCCCCCGGTCTGCGAAGTAACTGCTACTGTGGTGGCTGAAACTGCCTGAGCCAGGCCAATGCAAACTGTAAAAATCTATGTCAAGGTCTCCTGTAGACCCAGAATCACGATGGGCACGGCTGGTGCCTGAACTAGTATTGCTGGAGTCTGATCCGGAGCTGGGGCAGCTGGTGGATCAATAGATGCTGCCCTCGCTACTCTGCCTCTGCCATGACCACAACCGCATCCTCGGCCTCTGGTGGCCTCAGTGGGTGGTATTGGTGGTCGTCCACCTTATCCAGTAGCTTGTGTCCTCACCATCTGTGAGAGAATAGAATAATAGAAGTTTAGTTCTCGATTCAACAAAGTTGCACGGTAAGAATTTAAAGAATATGAAGTTTTCCTAGAGGTTCTGTAGTCTCTCCAGGATAAATACAGATGTCTCTGTACTGATCCACGAGACTCTACTAAACCGGCTCATGACTCGCGAGACCTAGTAACCTAGGATCTGATACCAACTTGTCACGACCCCGACCACGGTCATGATGGCGCCCAACATAATGCTAGGCAAGCCCGACCAATTCAACACTCCTAATCCCTTTTTATTAAAATTCAATACCGATTAATAGGATTTAATTACCAAACTGATATGAATAGAAGTATAAAATAAAAGATGAAATGTGCGAAAACCATAATAATAATAATCTCTACAATGGCACACCGATCCGATGTCACAAGTAAAGAGCCTCTATCACATGAGTTCAACAGTCTAATATAGGAACAATCTAAAATGCGAAAAATGTAAAGAAAGATAGAGGGAGAAATCGGGTCTGTGGGCGCCATGCAGCTACCTCGATAACTCCGATGAAATCTGAATCACAGGAAAGCTCGTACTACACCTCAGGAACACCTGGATCTGTACATACGGTGCAGGGAGTAATGTGAGTACTGAGTAATAATAATAAATAATGACTGACAGTATGAAATTGTGTAAAGTCACTACGCAGTTCTATATCAGCAGTAAAACATTTAAACAGCAAATAATGAAGAAGTCAGGTGAAATTCCTTAAAACTAGGTAGAACGGGTAGCTTAACAGGTATTAATCAAGTATAAAATCCGCTCATCGAGCATATTGTTCATTTATTTATTACTTTTCCTCAGTACTCAACTCATATACTTTTCACAATAACCAAAATCATAAATATACCGCTGCGGCGTGCAGCCCGATCCGTATATCACTGTGGCGCACAGCCCGATCCATAATAATAGTCGACTACGCTCACTAGGGGAGTGCAGACTCTGGAGGGGCTCCTACAGCCCAAGCGCTATATTACTGCGGCACGCAGCCAGATCCATATATATAAATATACGTTTGTTGCGGCGTGCAGTCCGATCCATATAAATATATTGTTGCGGCGTGCAGCCTGATCCATATAAATATATTGTTGCGGCGAGCAGCCCGATCCATAACATATAAAACATCCTTACTATTGGGTTCTCAACCACTCTTAGTCAATATAATTACAGCCTCTCGGGCATACTAATATAAGATAGGGATCTCAAGCCACATATTACTTTCATTTAGGATTAGCATTTCAAAAACCAACTCATATTGTGTTAAACAGTTAGGAACATGACTGAGGGTATGATTTTTATCAAGTAAAGTGAGGATAATCAGTAAAAATGGCCCTAAGGGTTCTACAGGTCGGCACAGGGCCCCAAACATGGCAATTAGCCAAGATCATAATGATAATAATTAAATCCCAGTCAAAAATACAGTAAAATCATCCATCAGATGGATCGAGTCTTAATCCCCAGTAGTAATGGACCCCACGCTCATCATACAGCGTATGTCTCACCTCAACATAGCACTACGTTGTGCAAATTCGGGTTTTCAAACCCTGAGGACACCATTTATAATCATTACTCACCTCGAACCGGCTAAAGCTCTAGCTCGTTATGCCCTTGCCTCTCAAATCTGCCTCCTCGCGCGTCGGATCTGACCAAAACCAAAGAGAATACGTCACACTATGCTAAGGGAACAAAACCCAATTAAAAATAATCGAAAAACATCAAAAATCTCGAAATTAGCAAAACCCAAGCCCCGGGCACACTTCTCAAAACTCAGATGGCCCATCAAATTCCAATTTAAAATCTCCAATTTCCAAGCCCTAGTTCTTTCCCTTTTTGCTAAGTTTTCATGAATTTCTAGGTTAATTCTACAATTAAATCATGTTTTTAGTTCATAGAACTTACCTCCAATCAATCCTCTTCGAAACCCTCTTCAATTTTTCCCAAATAGCTCTCAAGATGTTCAACAATGGAGGAAAAATGGCTTAGACTCGTGGAGGAAATGTTTTTAAACATTCTGTCAGCTGCAATGATTCCTTCTATGCGATCGCGGCCCAAGGCTCGCGATTGCAGAGTGCAATTTTCCAAGACCTCCAAAATGCACTATTCGAACGTGAACGAAGCCCCTCGAACGCGATGACTGCTCCCTTAACTCAATGCGATCGCACTATCCCTTACACAATCGCGAAGGCATACCGCATAAGCCTATGCGATCGCAATCCCCTCTACGTGATCGCGTAGAACAAAAACATGCTGCCTCAAATTCCTTCTGTGCGATCGCGAGGGTCCTCCCGCGATCGCGAAGACCAAAAATACCATGCAATGGCTGATGCATTTTCTGTAACTTTTCCAAGTCCAAAAACTCCCCGTTAGCCATCCGAAATCACTCTGAGGCCAACCAAAAGCACCAACGCATCCTAAAACATCATTCAAACTTTCTGCAATCATCAAAACACCTCAAACAACACCAAAACCATCAAATTATATCAAATTCAAGCCTAAGTTCTTCTAAAAGTTTCGAAACACGCATTTGATCAAAAACCCAACCATATCACCTCCGAATGATCTGAAATTTTACGCACACATCCCAAATCACATAACAAAGCTACAAAAACTCTCGGAATTCCATTCCAAACCCCCGAATCAAAATCTCACCTATCAACCGAAAATAGCTAAAATACTAACTTCGCCAATTCAAGCCTAATTCTATATCGGACCTCCAAAACCACTTCCGATCACACTCCTAAGTCAAAACAAATCCCCCAAAGCTAACAGAATTACCAAAAATCACATCCGAGCCCTCTAACTCATAAGTCAACATCCGGTTGACCTTTTCAACCTAAGCCTTCCTTAAAGAGACTAAGTGTCTCATTTCCTACTAATCACTCCAAACCAACTCGATCACACAAAACACTGATAATGAAGCATAAGGAAGTAGAAAATGGGGGAAGCGAAGTGGTGACTCGTGGGACGACGGGTCAAGTCGTCACAAAAATAGTGAACAAAGCTAAAAATTGTGAAGGAAACATTTTATAGGTTCTGACCTAGGGATTTCGCACCTCTGGCCTCAAATACACACCGGCGTGACCGCACCTACGGTTCAATAGTCTCACCTACCGAAGTCACATATCCGATAAAAATTGCATATGCGGTCAAATACCGTACTTGCGCTATCGGTGCACCTAAATCTCCACATCTGAGGCTCCAGT
The DNA here is from genome assembly GCA_026770625.1 of Nicotiana glauca. NCBI lineage: Eukaryota > Viridiplantae > Streptophyta > Magnoliopsida > Solanales > Solanaceae > Nicotiana > Nicotiana glauca. Next base: position 33,914 of record MU673310.1, read on the forward strand.
ACTTTTCGACTTGGCCGCATCTGTGATGCCTTTTTCGCTTCTGCGAGGCCGCAACCGCGGTCCCCAATTTGCAGGTACGATTATGATAGGAACTTCAGCAACTAAAACGTGCTCAAACTCAACTCCAATCTTTCCGACAACCTCTCGAAATCATTCTGAGGCCCTCGGGACCTCAACCAAACATGCCAACACATCTCATAACATCATTCAAACTTGTTACAACCTTTGGAACGCTCAAAACAACATCAAAACATCATCAAAACATCAAAATATCATCGGATTCAAGCCTAAAAATTCAAAAACTTCCAAATTCCTCTTTCGACCAAAAAGTCTATCAAACTTCGTCCGAATGACCTAAAATTTTGCACACAAGTCACAAATGACACAATGGGCCTACTTCAATTTCCAGAATTCCATTCCGACCCCTATATCAAAATCTCCGCTACCAATCGAAAAATGCAAAAATTTTAATTTCTCCAAATTCAAGCCTAAATCTACTCTGGACCTCCAAAACACATTCCAATCACGCTCCTAAGTCCCAAATCATCTCACGAAGGTATTTGAATCATAAAAACCAAATTTCGAGATCATTTACTCAAAAGTCAACTTTCGATTGACTTCTCCCATTAAAAGGCCAACTTAAGAGACTAAGTGTCTCATTCCTCCAAAAAAAACCACTCCAAACCCAAAATAAACAAGACGATGAGACGAAATACAGCTAAATAACATATAAAGAAGCATAAGTGGGGAAAACAGAGCGGTAACTCATGAAACGATCGGTCGGGTCGTTACAAATTTTTTGTTGAGTCAAAAACTGAAAATTTTTTTATTTTTACTATAAAATTTTGCAACCAACTTTTTATTTAGTTGATAAACATATTCATTTATGCTAACTAAGATATCTTTTTAATTCTATTATTCGATTTGCACAAATTGTATTTTAATCTAATGATACGAACATTTCTCTTATTAAATGCACTATTATTACCATTGAGATTGATAACCAAGTGTTCATGAAGAACCAAATCATCTTTTATTGGATGCTCTTCTTCATTTTCCACACGAAGCAAGAAGACACTGAATACTTGATTTGTTCTACTTTATATTTCTTTTCAGTTGAATCTATCCGTTCAAGGCCAGAAGTATAACTTTGGCAAGCTAGCTTTTACAGTCTCTACTATTGTCGATTTTGGGACTACTGATAGTATTTGACAGTCACCTTCCAAACCATTAATTTTTTACCAAACGGTTCATTAATATCCAATATATCTCTAGAACTTCGGATAATTATTTCGATCGTTTGACACTTAGTCATAAGTGATTCATCTCATATTATCAATTTTGTTTTCCTTATAAATTTAACACAATTGCTCTGCTTTAATATATTTGTAAAGGTTATTTAAGTTGTTTGAAGGGGTATATTAAATCTAAAATGGGTGCACTACAAGAAAATAGGCCTTTAGCAAGGGAAAATTTGGTCGTTAAAAGTCCAATTCCGGTCGTTAAAAGTAGATAACGATCGGAAAAAATCCGGTCGTCACCGGTCGTTAAAAGCTCCGACGTTAAAAGTAACGACCGATTACAATCCCGTCATTAAAGGTTCTTTAGCGACGGCATAATATCCGGTCGTTATACATGCTTTTTAGCGATAGGATTTTCCCCTCGCTAATTTGTTATTCGGTCGTTAAAAGTCTTTAATGAAAATAACTAATTAAGGCAATTCAAGTGCTTTTAGCGACCGATATTCCCTTCGTTAACTGTATAATTACTTTTAACAGCCAAAAATTCCTTCGTTAATGGTTATTTATCTTTTTGAGAACTTGCCGTTAAAAAGTTTTAATGACCACATTTATCTTTGCTAATATAAAAATATAATAAATATAATTACGAAAATTTAAATTACATAAATAGTAATAATTATTTATATGCTCTCATACACGATCAACAATATTTGAAAAGAAACCGAATACTTAATATCTTGTTAATACAAAGAACTAAAGTATCATATTTAATAGAAATCAATCCAAATTGTAAGACATCATTTGTAACAATTCCTAAAAACAAAAAAGTAAAATTGCAGCATATATGTACATAACATAGTGTCTTTAAACCATCTCTGACAAACCAAAAATATCTTGTACTTCAACTTGCTCTCCACTTTCTTCAAGAATAGGTTCTTTGGACTTCAAATTTTTGATCTGTTATAATAACACATTTATGCCGATTTAGTAACAAAAATTAAACAACTAATTAAAGAAGAAAGATCATATACATTAAAGGCTACATTATGGAGAAAAAGTCTAACTCTTTCAAGTCTTCTAACATGTTATAAAGACACAACCTACCATGATAGTGGAATATTCAAACCTAAACTTTTAAGAATCTGAAAACAGGAAAGATTATCTTTGTCAAGCTATTCATGAATTGTTCAACAATGGTAACGAGCAATGGATAAAAGCTGCATCATGAGGATACAAGTGGCCTTCAATAAGTTAAATACAAGTTCAATAAACAGGAAATACCCACAAATGAAAAAGAAAAGCAACAGGGGAACTACATTTGAAACAAAAGAACAAAAGCCAATTAAGGTGTTCATATTCTCGTTCCGCATTACAGTAGAAAAAGTTATGCGACTCACAACAACTAGCACTAATAAACAAAAGGAATAAGCTTGTATCTAACTTTACTTGCATACTCTGTATATCTCTGTAAGGCCCCGAAAAAAAATTTTCCAAGTAATATAAGATTTCGTCGTGCTAAGGTAGGCTAAATTATTTTAATTCGTGTGTAAATAAGGATTTATGATATTATGGATATCAATTGGATATGGTAATAAGTATATAAGTCTTATTATAAGTGATTTGGGGTCTAAGGAGAGGCCTAAGTCTAAGCCAAGTTGGAAAATTGCATATTAGACGAAATCTGTAAATGAGTGCGCACAATACCTTACTTTAAACGATCATATCTCCAGTTATATAAGGATTTGTGTGATTAACAACCTATCAAATTAAAGCCCTTTGAGTCTAGTTTCCAACGCAATAAACCGTTCATCATTTGGAGGTATATACAGAAAGTTATGACCATTTTACTGGGCAGGTGTCACTCGCGAGAACTTCGCGCGAACTTTGAAAGTTCGCGCGTTTTTGCTGAGTATTCTGCCTCTGACGCGCGAACAACGCGTGAACTATGCGAAAGTTCGCGCGTCTGGAAGGTTTTAATACCTCAAGACTGGTTTAGAGTATTCCCAACTCATTTTTGGGGTTATGGCTTGCTCTCTCAAGGGGATTTCGTCCCGAACTTCATCCCTATGATC
>MU673310.1:38521-59718 GCA_026770625.1 Nicotiana glauca
AATAATGTATATTGGAATCACGGGGTAACGCATGGGATAGGAAAGGAAATTCCAGGTCCGCTTGACTGGGGTCCTCCGGTTGAGCGCCGGTCGTGTCCCTCGGTTTTGGGGCGTGAAAATCTTGCACCAAAGTTCTCTACCGTCAAACTTTCCTCTAACTTAGCTTTGATCCCATAGTACAGCGAGCAAACAATTGCAATGAAGAGAGAACAAATAAAAAGCCATAATGTGTATAGCATTAAAAAATTCAACCTACTAAGAAAACCAGTATGAATATAATTTAAAATACATAATAATATAATACTTTCCACATATTTTAATTAATATTACATAATTACTATTCATTTATTAAAAGAAGACATTCTACTCGAGGAGATTCCATTCAAGTAATGGACAAAGAGATCGGCTTGATGGAGAAATCGAAAAGCATATTGACACAAGTTAATCTGTACACTAATCAACAAAGGTATATCCATCAAGTAGCACATGTCTCACAAGTGAAAACAATAGAAAACGATAAATATATCAAAAGTAATTAATCATTTCACTATTACTTCCAATCCGAGAAAAGATAACAGAATGGCAGAGGCCATTTGATGGCTACAATGTCTGGTAAAGAGACAGCAGATGATCATTCTACTTTTTAACCTCCACTTGGCTTTGTATGTTACTATAGTTCTGGAGAGGTAAGATCGATGATAAGAGGATGCAACCTATAGGCACAACAAACCTGCTAGCAAGAGTCAATAACTCTGGTTCCTTGGACAGAGCAAACCAGGAGAGTGAAGTTTATGAGAACAATAGATCTGGAGCAAAGCTTCATTAACTACTCGATTCCAGCCCAGAACTGATGCAGTGCCTACTGGGTGATAAATGGTACCCCCCAACTTTGAGATCTTACTTTTTAGTCCGATTATGTAACTTTGGCGTAATTATAAGTCCAAAGTTATTGCTAACTGCTAGAGAGGAGCCTAATAGAAAAACTAAATAGGATCATGGAACTTACGAGATTCAAATTTTAAATAGTTGTAGTTTATATGTCAGAAGAACTGATGTGTTCTTTTATACTTTTCTTTTCTTCCCTTTTCCCCCTTTTCAACTCAGAGAGGGATGTTGGCCATAATAGTTTATGTAAGTTTGTAATCTTCGACATGTACAAGCTTTGATTGAGGAAAGCTATGGGTCCGAAAGGTCTTGGTTTGGATGATGAAAGTGGACTTGATAAATACTGTAATGTTTATGATGTTATTTCCTACCGTTGGATAAACCATCTTTGTGCTCTAAGTATCAATTGCTAATAGATGGTTACCATACTTGAGTCTCTGTATTTATTGGGGTTTATTTTTAGTAATTTAGATTGTTGGAGCAATTCACATGTGATGTATGAATTTACATTGCACGAAGCGTGAGAAGTTGCACTAGTTTTTAATACTTTTAGAGAAAGTGAACAAGGCACCTGCTAATTAAGCAAATACCCCTTAGCTTTCTTGACTTCCCGATAACAGGAAAAGATTGTAACCTACACATGTGCATAATATTTGAAACTTCATTCTTACTTAAATTCATTTGACTGTGTTTTTGTTTATTCATAAACCTTAATAACATAAAGAAAAAACCTCACACGAGCATTGCAATATTTCCATCACGGAGTAAAATTACTAACCTGTTAAATGATTCAATCTATTGATCACTTGAAGATGGTGATGAAGGCTGATCAAACACTATCTTTGCAAGTTGTGCGTATTTACTCCCTATATCAACATATTTACTCTCTAGCCCTTCCACGCGTCCTTTTACTGATTTATTTTCTTTTTCAATAGCATTCAACTTTTCCAACAATGCAGCTTTAGAGGAGTTACCACCTTTCAACTCCTTAGTGGTTATCCCACCACCAAATCCAGCTACATGACTCTTTCGTTGAGGTCCGAAGCACCTTTCTACAACCTCAATATTTGTAAAAGACGATTCAGATTGCACCAATTCTTTGATATTAGCCTATAAAATGAAAAATAATTTAATTAAAATAATACAACACAGTAAATAAAAAATATAATTTTTTTTTATAAGGGTAAATAATATAAATTGAATAAATAAATATACATATTTCTCGTTGGTTTCAGGTTCGACAAGCTTGTAGTTCTTCTTACGAGTCTCAAAAAAAATAGTAGTCATATCTGGTGGATTACCATCTTTACCTCCTTTCACATTCAAATAAACAAGTCAACGAAATCTTTGTAACAAAGATGAGGTTTCTTAATAGAATTATAAGATTTACTCACCAATTCATAAATGAGCTCCCTAATTGGCTTACTACCCGTACGATGAAGCATAATCAACTTAGACCTATTGACCGAGTTTCTTGCACTTGTCTCCTAAATTAACAATACACCACAAAATTCTGGTCAACCACTTAATTTAACACGATGTTAATAAATAGCTGGAAAATCATACCTTAAATATTTCAATAAAAAAATGCTCCTTGACTAGCCATTCCCAATCACTCTTCTCTACCCCTTTTGGCACATGTTTTAGTGCATAACGAAATGGCTTAGACTTAATATTCTTGTACATCGATCCTCTCCAATTGTTCCATAACTTTCTCATATGTTTCAAGACATGATCTCGTTGATCATTTATATCATCACTGTCAAATTTGTCCTATAATATTTCACAAGTATATTAAATATGAAAATTATCTTATAAAGTAAAAAAATAATAATTTAACTGTGTATCAAAAGAGATGATAAAGAGTTCTAATTGATAGATAAGGCAGATTCTTAAAAGAAAAAAATAAAACGACCATGAGTCTAAATTTAGTTTTATTTAACAGGCAAAGGAAGTATGCTTATGCATAAATATACTTGCAATAGTCGAAATGATAGTTAGACAAATTTGGAGTAGCAAAGAAGAAGAAGAATGAAAAATAAAGAAGCAGCAGCAGCACATCATACCGTGTATTAATAACCAAACATTACAGAAACAAAATTATTGTTGAATGATTAAGATAATGGCAATACCTTATAGCTTTAAGGAAGTGTTGAAACATCTCAGTAATGAGCTTATCACATTCTAGATACAACATGACAACACATGACCTGACCTTGGCCACTGTCTCAGGGATCAACATCCTCTACATAAAGTAATAGTATGAAGACTTTAAATTTGGGGATTAGGAACTTTTCTATTTTTAACCCTTTTGAATCCATTAGTTACTTACCAGGATAGCTACACCAATAATAAGAACTGTAGTAGGGAAAGACTTTACATGGTCAAAATGTTTTGTCACAAAAAGCCTATGATTTTCAATGTTTACTTGCAGAATCCTAGTTCTTAACTCCTTTTGTTTCATTGAAAAAATCAAAAACAGAAACCTAGTATAGGATTACCTTGTAGAAATCAGGAACATCCAAAATTACTAGAATCTCTCACAAGCTAAATTGATTAATTTGTTACGCCATTTTTTCCAATTCGTGTCATTGATTCTGTTTTAGTTTTAATAACTTATTTATCTTTAGAATTGACATATCTTAAATAGTTAATGCACCAATTGTAAGCAGTAGTTATTTTAAGAAAGAAGAAGAGTTCCAACAAGTTCTCATAAACTACAGCCTAATACAAAAATCCAAAAAGTTAGTGATTTTTGTGTTGTACTTTAACATTCAAGAACTACAGACTAGTATACAAGATCCACAGTTCACATTCACAGTTCTTTGATGAAATAATAAAGCCTTCAATAGTACCAAGTGCCTATCGAATATGGTATGCAATTAACCAACCATTGAATGCAATGATATAAGCTAACATCTATTTTATTTTATTAGTGAAAGAAGAAATGGAGAAGACAAATCAAGAAATTAATGCTTTAAATCATTACCGTGACAGCTTCCTACATGTGTTGTAGCTTATATTCTTCGATATCTGCCCATGAGTGTACGCGCAATGGGCACATATTACGATCACGAACCAATATACCTAAGTGTCTCATAAATGAGGCATGATGCTTCCCAACAACCCTATTGTGGTAGAAAGTGACGCGCAACTTTTCTCCAACTTTGAGTCCTGCAACAGTTCTACACCTATTCGTTCCTCTCACTTTTTTTACCTTTTCAGATTCACATGGCCCTAAAAATTCCAATTAAAGTCAAATATTAAAATAGTTATTGCACAATAGCAACAAAAAATATTATATGTTGAGATAATAAAATACTTATTTCACTTCTCTGAGTGCCCTGCATCTCTTCTTCTTCATGAGAAAGGGGAGCATCACCTTCCAATATTTGATCAAAACCAGGAGGCGTAACATTTTCTCCAACTTTCAGTCCAGCAACATTTTTGCACCTATTCAATCCTCTCACTTTTTTTACCTTTTCAGATTCACATAGCCCTACAAATTTCAATTAAAGTCAAATATAAAAATACTTCTGGTACAATAAAAACAAAAAAATATTATATGTTGAGATAATAAAATATTTATTTCACTTCTCTGAGTGCCTTGCATCTCTTCTTCTTCATGAGAAAGGGGAGCATCACCTTCCAATATTTGATCAAAACCAGGAGGCATAACATTTTCTCCAACTTTCAGTCTAACAATATTTTGGCACCTATTCATTCCTCTCACATTTTTTACCTTTTCAAATTCACATAGCCCTGCAAATTCAAATTAAAGTCAAATATAAAAATTGTGACGACCTGACCCGTCGTCTCAGGTATTACCGCTCCGTTTTTTCCATTTTTAGCTTCTTTATGCTTCATAATCCGTATCTTGTGTAATCAGGTTGATTTGCAATGGTTTTGATAAGAAATGAGACACTAAGTCTCTTTTAAGAAGGCTTAAGTTGGAAAAGTCAATCGGATATTGACTTATGAGTTAGAGGGCTCGGATATGAATTCTAATAGTTCGGTTAGCTCCGGGAGATGATTTGTGACTTGGGAGTGCGATTGGAATTGAATTTGGAGATCCAGTGTAGAATTAGTCTTGAATTGGCGAAGTTGGAATTTTGGTGAATTCCGGTTGATAGGTGAGATTTTGATCCGAGGGTCGGAATGGAATTCTGAGAGATGCTATAGCTTCGTTGGGTGATTTTGGATATGTGTGCAAATTTTCAGGTCATTCGGACATCGTTTGGTCAGGTTTTTGATCGAATGTGAGTTTCAAAAGAATTTGATAAACTTAGGCTTTGATTTGGTGAAATTTGATGATTTTAGTGTTTTTAGATGTGTTTTGATGATAGGAACAAGTTTGGATAATGTTTTAAGTCACGTTGGTGCTTTTGGTTGAGGTCCCGGGGACCTAGGGTGTGTTTCGGATGCCCAACGGGTCATTTTTTGGAAATTTTGGACTGCTGGTTGCTGGTATCTGGTCTCCTCCTTCGCGAATGCAAGGGGAGTCTTGCGAACGTGAAGAGGAAAAATGGGAGGCTGTGACTTTGGCTTTCCCGAACGTGATGGGGAAATCGCAAACGCGTAGGAGTGGGTCCAGGAAGATACGCGAACGCGGCAGAGTAACCGCAAACGCGTAGAAGGAAATTGGGGTTGGGAACGGTTGGTCTACGTGAACGCTTAGCAAGCCACGCAAATGCGAAAGACCTGGGAAATTGGCCTTCGCGAATGCGGTGTTATGAACATAACGCGAAGAAGGATTTGCAGTGCTGGACAGAATGTTATAATTTCATTTCATCCACGAGTCTTAGTCATTTTTCCTCCATTGTTGAGTATTTTGAGAGCTCTTTGGGGCAAATTGAAGAGGGATTCAAGGAGGATTGATTGGAGGTAAGTTCCTTGGTCTAAATACACGAGATTATGATAGATTTAATATGTAAATTGGTTGAAATTCACCAAAAAGGGTTAAAGCTAGGGCTTGAGTTTTTTATATTTCAAATTGGGATTTGATAGGTCATTTGAGCTCGGATTTGGGAGTTCTTGAGATGTATGAACTCATGGCGAGACGAGGAATCCCATAATGTAAGTTTGTAATTGTTCGAGAAGTGAGCCCGGGGCTCGGGTTTTGCTAGTTTTGAGATTTTTGCTATTTTTTTTATCGTTTTCGATTGGGTATTGTTCCATTGGAATATTGTGATGCATTCACTCTGATTTTGGCTAGATTCGACACGCGTGGAGGCCAATTTGGAGGGCAAAGGCGTCGCGAGCTAGAGATTTCACCGGTTCGAGGTGAGTAATACCTGTAAATGATATCCTGAGGGTTTGAAACACCGGATTTGCACATCATAGTGTTGTATTAAGGTGACTTGCTCGCCGGATATGAGCGTGGGGTAGAGCAACATTGGGGATTGTGACTTGGTCCGTCCCGATTGTTGATTTTATCGCGTATTTGACTTAAATTACTTGTTATCATCATACTATGGGCTGATTGCCATGTTTGGGCTTCGTACCAATTATGTGAATTCTTAGGGGATTGGTATTACTGTTTTAGCATATCTTGCATATCAATTGGTCTCAGTCCAAGGTTTTAAATACTGTTTTGCAAACTCAACCATATTTCTAAGTTTTGAAAACTCAAATGATATTTTTAAATGTTATTTCGGGCTGAGAACTACTGTTTTATAAATGCACATGGGGCTCATGATGTTTTCTGGACTGATTATGGGTGGCTCGGGCTGTGCACCACAGCAGTGACTTGAAACATTATGGGTGGCTCGGGCTGCGCGCCGCAGTAGGAACTTGAAACTATGGTGATAATGGCATTATATGATGTAAATGGGCCAGGTAAAAATGATTGACCAGGATTTTATTGATGCCACGAAATGGCTTGATATTGCGCTTGGACTGTAGAAGCCCCTCCGGAGTTTGTACACACCCCCAGTGAGCGCCATCAACGATAAATGAATATGGGTGGCTCTGGCTGCGCGCCGCAGTGGGTACTGGAATGTACCATCATATGCATTGCATTGCACTCATGCATTTGTTCCTATTTGTACTGGTTGTTATGATATATAGCACACTTATTTCATTGGCATCCATGCTACTTCTTGCACTGTAACCGGATACCCCGGTGTTATTTGTTGATGGAGTGTTGTGCCCAAGGGGCTGACTTACATGCTGACTGCACTATTTATGTCGCGTTCATTTGCTTACTATTGAAAAGGAATATTTTCAAAAGAGGTTTTAACTGAGCCCAAATGTTTTCCAAAGGGTTTCACGGTTTTACTATTTTTCTTAAAAGGATTGTACTATTCTATATAGCATGATGGAGTGACTTATGTGATTTCTTGCTTTCAGCTATTATTTACTTTTATTACTCACTGAGTTGGAGTACTCACTTTACTCCCTACACCTCGCGTGCAGTTGCAGGTATTGTTCACCCGATAGCAGGTTATTAGCTGATTGAAGGTATACTATTGTAGCTGAGCAAGGTGACCGCCGACGTTCGCGGCATCAAACCTTGTCCTTTGATTCCAGAATTTTACTTTGTATATTATTTTTGGCCGGTAGTCATGTTCAGTCTTCTTTAGATGCTCGTGACTTATAATACCCCGATTTGGGCTGCGTTTGGGTTTTTGCTTCTGCTAATTATTAATAATATATCATATTTGGACTGCTTATTTATGTTTAATTATTGTTTAAAAGGCTGTTTAAGAATGGTTGGCTGGCCTTGTCTTCACGAGAGGCGTCATCACGATCGGAGCTGGGTTTGGGTCGTGACAAGTTGGTATCAGATCCTAGGTTACTAGGTCTCACGAGTCATGATCAGGTTTAGAGTCTCGCAGATCGGTATGGAGACGTCTGTATTTATCCTCGAGAGGCTGCAGAACCTTTAGGAAAACTTCACTTTCTTGGAATTCTTATTGTGCGTACTTGATTCAGCTTGAGGTATAACTCTTGAAATTCCTTCCACACGTCTTTATGCGCACGCGAGTGCTCAGTAGTACATGTGCCTTAATGGCTTGTGATTCCCCAGTCGAGGGGCGAGATGTAATCTTCATGAGTTTGATGTTGGGCCAGTTTGGGGAACTTGAGGTCGGATCTTTGCCTATGGCTTGAGCACCGAGGTGCTGATTGTATGAGCAAGTGTTTTGGACTTATATATTCGGCATTGTCCCTATTAGCTGGAACGACGGTTGTATATCCATGTGAGAAGTATGTTAGTACTGCGAGGTGTATCTATATGACTTGGTACTGATGAATAAGTCTGCTGGATAATGGATGAACTGTTAAGTGTTCGATTCCTATTGTGATTTGATATGTAGCCCGAATATGGGCGCGTGAAGAATATTTTTGTGCCTCCTAGTTGGGGAGTGTAGTGCATTTTATGAGGTACCTGAGCTCAGACCCAGGAAGGCTAAAATGACTGTGTAACATGTATGATGGTGGAATGTATGATGAAATATAGAATTGAGGCGAAGCGGGTGGGTTATCTCCTATGCAGAGTTCTTAAGTGGTATGACCCTTGTGGGTATGTTAGAAGATCTCATGTGTAATTGAAGAGTACGTGTTGAAATTTGATAAATTCGGGTCGCTCAAGGGAGTGGACTCAGTTGATGTGGGGATGAATGCGAGATTTGCGGAGGATTACAGTACTAGATGATCTGTGTTTTCACAAACTTGCAGATGATTGAGTTTAATCTCATTGTGGCATCATTAGAGCAAAAGTGTTATGAATTGTTAAGGGTGTCTTGATATATAGCTTCGAGCCAAGTTGGGGAGGTTGTTGTTGATTAGCTGACTGCATGGTTATGTGCTATGTTGGCTCCGTTTCGAGGTATGCGGGCGGATCAGTTTTGGTTGCAGAAATTGAGCCGAGGATGGCACGTATGAAGGAAAATTTTGATAAAGGTTATACGATGCTTCGTGGATGTGTGAAAATAATAGGATGTCTTGAGCTGTTGCTGGTAAAGAATGCTCAATGTATAGAGAAGGAAGATGGTTGTTTGTATTAGTATGAGATCATGTTCTGTGGTGTCAGAGTGCTAATAAGGCACGAGTAGTTCGGTTTGTTAAGTCAGATAATTTATAGTTGTGTAAGAGTGAATGACTCTCGAGAATGGTTTTATTGTGTTCAAGATTTGGCATGTAATAATAAGGTGTCTTAAAGTTGTGCATGTGGATAGGGACTGTGTTTCATTAGAAAAGGTCAAGACGTGTGGTATTTTATGATAATTATGGAATTCTATGTATCAGTATCTAGAAAGTAATGGTAAAGAATTTAGATTCGCAGGAAGTTCTTCAAAGTAAAGTATTCTGGAATATGGTATTTCTAGGAACATTTGAGGAGTATTCGGTGGCCTATAGGTCTTAGACAGTGTGGTCCTATGTTCGAGTCTCGTTTGGTAAACCTGGGCTGAGGTATTATGATTCTACAGCGAAGGAGAAATATCGAGTGGAGGATGAATAAAAAGATAAATTAGGTAGATGGAATAGCTTAACAGTAGACCGAATCGGTATGGTAAGGACATGATTAATTCTCCGTATGTGTCCGAGATAATGAGCTTTTACTGGTATTGTGCAGCAAGGCTCTTGAGTTCTAACATCTTGCTTAGCTTGGTTCGGGTAGAAGGATTCAGTCCTAGCAGTTTAGCTTGTGCAATGGAATTGGGAGAGAGGGTTCTTGATGAGTTTTACCGTGGTTGGAGATGAAGGTATTTTCTATGGGTATGCGAAGCATGGAATGTGTAATGATTTTTCTTCCAAATGGGATCAGTGGAGGTTTTTGGCTAGGTGGGTTACAGTTCAGTTCTGAAAAGAAGTTCATAAAATTCATAGGCAACGGGTAGCCTCTGGTAATCAAGGAAATGGTACTTCTAATTGGAAGTGATTTGACGAGGGTATATGTCTCGGAAAACGGGTAATGTGATTGGACCGATGATACCACGGTAGTATTGCGGCACTTTCTTGCTAGATCGACTGCTGATATCCGAGTTGGTTTGATGGCGCTCCGGGTACAGCTCCGGGTGTCGCCTATGAAGGGCGTGATGAGGTTCAGAAAAAGGGCAAGCTCAGCCCTAGGTACATTGGTCCGTTTGAGATTCTTGATCGAGTAGGAGAGGTGGCTTATAGACTTGCATTTCCCCCTAGCTTATCAGTCGTGCATCTAGTTTTTCATGTGTCTATGCTTCGGAGGTATCACGGTGATCCTACCCATGTGTTAGACTTCAGCACTGTCCAGTTGGACAAGGATTAATCTTATGAGGAGGAGCCCGTAGCTATTCTAGACCGGCTGGTTCATCAGTTGAGATCTAGGAGTTTTCCCTCCGTTCGTGTTTGGTGGAGAGGTCAGCCCCCTGAAGCCTCGACCTGGGAGTCCGAGTCTGATATGCGAAGCCGTTATCCACATCTGTTCCCTGACTTAGGTACCTCTTTCTTTTGTCCGTTCGAGGACGAACGGTTGTTTTAGAGGTGGAGGATGTGATGACACAAAGGGTCATCACCTGTTTCCTCATTCATTCCATGCTTTCGAGGCCTTGAAAACCTTATTTTTACTTGCCTCGATTTGCGTGCACAATCCAGGCACATAGCCGGAAAGATTTTATGTTGAAATATGTGAATTCTATGAAAAACAATTTGAAGAATTTTGATATTAATATGATTAGTTGACTTTGGTCAACATTTTGGGTAAATGGACCCGGACCCGAGATTGGACGGTACCGGAAGGTCCGTAGAAAAATATGGGACTCGAGCATGTGCCTGAAGTCGAATTTCGAGGTCTAGAGCCTGAGGAAAGAATTTTTCCAATAAATTATTTTTCTGAAATTATTAAGGAAAATGGAGATGAAAATTGATCAAACGACTGAGGTATCGGGCTCGTATTTTGGCTCCGACGCCCGGGACAAGTCTTATATATTGTTTAAGCGCTTTTCTGTGAAGTTTGGTCGTAATCGAACGTCGTTTGACATGTTTCGGACTATAAGTTCCAAATTTGAAAGTTTATGAAGTTTAGAAGAAAATCATGAGTTTTGAGGTTTTATTCTATGTAAATGATGTTATTTTGGCGATTTGATCGCACGAATAAGTCCGTCGGATGTTTTTGAGGTTGTGTGCACGTTTGGTTTGGAGCCCCGAGGGCTTGGGTAAGTTTTGGATAGGTGTCGAGTTGCATTTTGAACTTTGAAAAAATATTACAGGTCATGTCTGGTATTCTCGCATATTTTCGCAAATGCGAGAGTCGCAATTGCGAATTCCCCATCGCAAATGCGAAAAAGGGGGAAGGCTAGGCCAGATCGCAAATGCGATCACTTGTTCGCAAAAGCAAAGACTGGGTTCTAGGCATAGGGTCGCAAATGCGACCCATTTTCTCGCAAATGCGAAGGATGGCCATCGCAAATGCGATGGAAAGGCCGCAAATGCGAAATCTAGCCTCCAGACCTGAGTTCGCAAATGCGAACAAAGAAGTCGCAATTCCGAGGCCTACATTGTTCGCAAATGCGAACTAATGTTCGCATTTCCCATATTCGAAGCCCAGCAAATTTTATACTTAGTCGAATTTTCATCACTTTTCACAATTCTTTCAAAACTCTAACACCATAGGCAATTTTTTAAGAGCAAACTTCATCCCAAATCACTTGTAAGTTGATTTTTACTCGATTCTTTCAATCTTTAACATCATTAAACATGTTTTCCACTTGAAATCAAGGATTTTCATGGGTGAAATTGGGGTTTTTGGGTAGAACTTAGGTTTTCTATAAATTGGGTAGTTGCACCTCGATTTGAGGTTCGATTTCAAAACAAATTACATATTTGAGTTCGTGGAGGAATGGGTAACCGGGTTTTGGTCCGAACCTCGGGTTTTGACCACGTGGGCCCAGGGGCATTTTTGGAATTTTTGGTAAAAACTTGGGAAAATCATTTTTATGCATTCAAATTGATTCATATAGTGTTTATTAAAGTAATTGAACAATTTGTGATTAGATTCGTGCGAATTGGACGTGGAACCGCGAGGTAAATCAATAGTTGAGGATTAAGTAGATTTCAAGGCTTTGAGGTAAGTGTTTGGTTTAACCCTAGCTTGAGGGAATAGGAGTTGAGTCTTGTTGCTAATTATAATGTGATCGAGTACGATGTATAGGCATGGTGACGAGTATCTATACATCGGTGTCTACCATGATTGTGAGTCCTTATAATGTGATTACCATGACTTGGTTGTGAACTCGGTATTTATTGGAGAATTTCTATATGTTGTGAATAACATATAAACGGTAAAATGATTATTTGATTCCTGGGAGCATTGGCTCGCATTGTGATACGAATATTGAAAGTATATGAAATGACTGGATTCTTTGGAGCGTTGGCTCAAAATGGTAGAGTGAATTATAAGATAAGAAAAGTACGAAAAAGAAAGCGTCGTTGATTATTCCCTTACCGGGACATTTGGTTGAACTTGTTGGTTCTTTCCCTTGCCGGGATTTTTGTCAAATATTTGCTTATTTTTATGTTCCTTCATTGTGACTGTTATTTGGGGAGTCAGACTGTAAATGATATTGAGTATCGAGTTGCACGCCGCAACAATGATATTGAGGATCGGGTTGCACGCCGCAACAATGATATTGAGGATCGAGTTGTGCGCCGCAACAATGATATATGAGGGTCGGGTTGCACGCCGCAACAATGATATTGAGGATCGGGTTGCACGCCGCAACAATGATATTGAGGATCGAGTTGTGCGCCGCAACAATGATATATGAGGGTCGGTTTACGCGCCGCAACAGTGATACCTGATAAATGATATGGGTCAGGTTGCACGCCGTAACAGTGGTATTTATGGGTCGGGTTGCACGCCGCAACAGTGGTATTTATGGGTCGGGTTGCATGTCGCAACAGTGATATTTGTGAAGCGGGTTGCACGCTGCAACAGTGATTTTTGTGGAGCGGGTTGCACACCACACAGTTATTAATACCATGTGTTTGTATTGAGTATTGATTCCTTATTCATTGTGAATCTAACTGTTTTAGTTTGTTACTCGAGATTACTGTTAATATTGTATCTCCGCATAGCATGTTTCCCCCTCCCATGTTGTTAATTGCCTTGTATTTGATTTTTGTTGTATATTTGTAACTGCACAGGTTTATATGGTGTCCAGTCTAGCCTCGTCACTACTTCGCGAGGGTTAGGCTAGAAACTTACCAGCACATGGGGTCGGATATGCTGATGCTACACTTCTGTGCTTTTTTGCACAGGTCCAGGCTTTGAGGAGCAGCAGCAGCATTAGTACGGGAGCAGTCTTTCATTTTCATGAGACCGAGGTAGTATTGCAGGCGTCTGCTGGCCCGGCGTGTCTTCTTTATGTTCTCTTTTAGACTGTTGCCTCATTGTTTTCGAGATGGACAGCTTATATATTCCTTTCAGACCATTGTATTTAGTATATTCTTAGTAGTTCATGACTACTGTGACACTAAATCTTGGGTAGAGGCTATTATTGACTATTTCGCATTTTGATTCGTATTTATAAATCAGACTTCCGCTATGTTTCTTGTTAAAGTTCGTGTTTTATATTGATGCTATAAACTGTTAAAGTAATTGTCTAGCAATGAAAGGGTAAATAAGTTGGCTTGCCTAGCTACCACGAGTAGGTGCCATCACGATCCCGATGGTGGGAAATCCGGGTCCTAACAAGTTAGTATCAGAGCACTAGGTTACATAGGTCTCACAACTCACGGACAAACTTAGTAGAGTCTGAGGGATAGGTACGGAGACGTCTGTACTTATTCCCCAGAGTCTATTGAGTTAGGAAAAATCTCTCATCTATTCTTTCTCGTCATGCGGTTCTATTTTTCAAGTACCGATTGAATTTCTACTCTATTACTCCGCAGATGGCGAGAACACGCACTTATTCATCTACCGTTCAGCAGTTTGAGACCCCAGCAGCAGCCCCTGTGGCAGAGCCTCAGGTTGATTTTGAGGAGGAGGTTCCCGTTCCAGCAGTTCCGGTGGGCCCAGCTCAGGTACCAGAAGGGTTCATTGCCACCCAAGTTCTTCAGGGCGCTCTAGTCCGATTGGTAGGCCTCATAGAGGGTGTCATTCAAGCGGGTTTGCTTCCCGTGGTTCTGCCAGCGGTGGCAGGTCAGTCGGGTATAGTGGCTCAGGCCGGAAGTGAGATCACTTTTTAGGAGGCGGCCAGTGTGGGCCGTAGAGTTGAGACAGCTCTGCTATAGAGAGTTAGTCATGGGTCGGATAAGAGGCCCTGTCATGCAGGTACATTCAGTGGTACCTCATCAGGAGGTAGAGATTCTTATGGTAGAGGTCATCCTCCCAAGCCTTTTCAGTCAGCTCTCCAGGTCACTCATGGTACTTCAGTTGGTCATTCAGGTCCACAGGGTCAGCCTCAGTTCCCTCAGCTGTAGCGTTCATGTAGATGTTATGAGCATGGTGAGTATGGTCACAATAGGAGGGTTTGCCCGAGGTTGAGGTGTGCTCAGCCGCAACAGACGAGGTCTTGCCATGCTTGTGGTGATCCGAGCCACATTGTCAGATATTGACCTCGAGTTTATGGCTGCTTCCAGCATCAGAGTTCTCGTGCTATGATTCAGCCATCGGAGGTTCCACAACCTGCCCAGCCAACTAGAGGCGGTGGCAGAGGTGTTAGAGGTGGAGGTAGAGGTTTTAGAGGTGGAGTTCAAGTCGTCGGAGGTAGGGGCCAGCCAGCATCCAGGCCAGAGGCTGAGTCTTCAGGTGCAGACATTACAGGTACTATTTTGGTTTGTGATAGAGATGTGTCAGTGCTATTTGGCCATGGGTCTACATATTCATATGTGTCATTTTATTTTGCACCCTGCCTAGTTATGTCTAGTTATGCTCTGGACATACCTGTTTATGTATCTACACCGGTGGATGACTATATAGTAGTTGACCGGGTGCATCGTTCATGTGTGGTTGTGTTTGAGGCTCTTGAGACCCGTGTTGATTTTACTGCTTTTAGATATGGTGGATTTCGATGTTATTTTGGGGATGGATTGGTTGTCCCCGTATCATACTATCTTAGATTGTCACGCCAAGACCGTGACCTTGGCCTTGCCAGAATTGCCCCGACTAGAGTGGAGAGGGACCCCAGGTCATGCCACCCGCAGTATTATTTCATATGTTAAGGCTCGACGCATCGTCGAGAAGGGGTGTTTAGCTTATCTGGCGTATGTTCGCGACTCCAGCGCAGAGGTTCCTTCTATTGACTCTGTTCCTATTGTTCGGGAATTCCCCGAGGTTTTCCCTTCAGACCTACCGGTATGCCGCCCGACAGGGATATTGATTTTTGTATTGATTTGGCTCCGAGCATGCAACCCATTTGTATTCCGCTGTATCGCATGACCCCGCCAGTGTTGAAGGAGTTAAAGGACCAGTTGCAGGATTTACTAGAGAAGGGTTTGACCAGGCCTAGTGTTTGTTCTTGGGGTGCGCCGGTGTTATTTGTGAAGAAGAAGAATGGATCGATGTGGATATGTATTGATTGCCGACAATTGAATAAAGTGATGATAAAGAACAAGTATCCACTGCCGAGGATTGATGATCTGTTTGACCAGCTTCAGGGAGCAAAGGTGTTCTCAAAGATAGACTTGAGATCTGGCAACCATCAGCTGAAGATTAGGATGTCTGATGTTCCTAAGACAGCATTTCGCACTCGATATGGGCACTATGAGTTTTTAGTTATGTCATTTGGGTTGACCAATGCCCCGGAAGCATTTATGGAGTTGATGAACCGAGTGTTCAGGCCATATCTAGACTTATTCGTTATAGTCTTTATTGATGATATTCTGGTGTACTCCCGCAGCGAAAAGGAGCACGAACAACACCTCAGAGTGGTTCTTCAAACTCTGAAGGATAGTCAGCTATATGCTAAGTTTTTGATGTGAGAGTTCTGGTTGAGTTCGGTTGCATTTTTGGGTCATATTGTATCAGCAAAGGGTATTCAGGTGGACTCGGAGAAGATTGAGGCAGTCAAGAATTGGTCTCGACCAGATTTAGTGATCGAGATTCAGAGTTTCTTGGGGCTAGCAGGTTATTACCGTCGGTTCGTAGAGGGATTTTTTTTCTATTGCAGCCCCGATAAACAGGTTGACCTAGAAGGGTGCCTTGTTCAGGTGGTCAGATAAGTGTGAGGCGAGCTTTCAAAAGCTCAAGACAGCTCTAACTACGGTACCGGTGTTGGTTTTTCCCACGGGTTCAGGGCCTTACACAGTCTATTGTGATGCTTCCCGTATTGGGCTGGGAGCAATATTGATGCAGGATGGCAAAGTCATTGCCTATGCTTCGAGACAGTTGAAGATCCACGAGAAGAATTATCCGGTTCATGATCTAGAGTTGGCAGTTATTGTTCAAGCTTTGAGGATTTTGAGGCATTATCTATATGGTGTGACGCGTGAGGTGTACACAGATCACAAGAGCCTTCAGTATCTGTTTAAGCAGAAGGATTTGAGTGTGAGGCAGCGGAGGTGGTTAGAGTTGTTAAAAGATTATGATATTACTATCTTGTATCACCCGGGTAAGGCAAATGTGGTGGCCGATGCATTGAGTAGGAAATCTGCCAGCATGGGTAGTCTTGCGTATATTCCGGTCAGCCAGAGACTGCTTGCTTTAGATGTTCAGGCCTTGGCCAATCGATTGGTGAGATTAGATATTTCTGATCCTAGGCCCGTTCTTCTCTATTGGAGCGTATCCGTGATCGGCAGTTTGATGATCCCCATTTGTGTGTCCTGAGAAACACGGTGCAGTGTGGAGGTGCCACGAAGGTGACATTAGATGATGATGGTGTGCTGAGATTGCAGGGACGAGTTTGTGTGCCCAATGTTGATGGTATTCGAGAGTTGATTTTAGTGGAGGCTCATAGTTCCCGATATTCTATTCACCCGGGCGCCGCGAAGATGTATCAGGACTTGCGGCAGCATTATTGGTGGTCTAGAATGAAGAAGGATATTGTTGCGTATGTGGCTCAGTGTTTGAACTGTCAGCAGGTCAAATATGAGCATCAGAGGCCCGGCGGTTTGTTTCAGAGGATTGAGCTTCTCGAGTGGAAATAGGAGAGGATTACCATGGATTTCATTACTGGACTTCCGTTGATCCAGAAGAAGTTTGATGCTATTTGGGTCATTATTGATAGGCTGACCAAGTCAGCGTACTTCATTCCAATAGCAGTCTCCTATTCATCTGAGTGGTTAGCGGAGATTTATATTCGGGAGATTGTTCACCTTCATGGTGTACCGGTATCCATCATTTCAGATCGGGGTATGCAGTTTACCTCGCGCTTCTGGAGAGCGGTTCAGCAAGAGTTAGGCACCCAGGTCCAGTTGAGCACAGCATTCCATCCTCACACGAACAGTCAGTCCGAGCGGACTATACAAATTTTGGAGGATATGCTCTGAGCTTGTGTCATTGATTTTGGAGGCTCGTGGGACCAGTTTTTTCCTTTAGCAGAGTTCGCCTACAATAATAGCTACCTGTCCAGCATTCAGATGGCCCCATATGAGGCGTTGTATGGTAGGCGATGTCGGTCTCCAGTCGGATGTTTTGAGCCGGGAGAGGCTCGGTTATTGGGTACAGACTTAGTTCAGGAGGCCTTAGATAAGGTCAAGATCATTCAGGAGAGGCTTCGTTCAGCTCAGTCTAGGCAAAAGAGTTATTCAGACCGTAAGGTCCGAGATGTAGCTTTTATGGTTGGTGAGCGGGTGCTGCTCCGAGTGTCGCCTATGAAGGGCGTGATGAGGTTCGAAAAGAAGGGCAAGCTCAGCCCTAGGTACATTGGTCCGTTTGAGATTTTTGATCGAGTAGGAGAGGTGGTTTATAGACTTGCATTTCCACCTAGCTTATCAATCGTGCATCCAGTTTTTCATATGTCTATGCTTCGGAGGTATCACGGCGATCCTACCTATGTGTTAGACTTCAGCACTGTCCAGTTGGACAAGGATTTATCTTATGAGGAGGAGCCCGCAGCTATTCTAGACCGGCAGGTTCGTCAGTTGAGATCTAGGAGTTTTCCCTCCGTTCGTGTTCAGTGGAGAGGTCAGCCCCCTGAGGCCTCGACTTGGGAGTCCGAGTCTGATATGTGGAGCCGTTATCCACATCTGTTCCCCGACTCAGGTACTTCTTTCTTTTGTCCATTCGAGGACGAACGGTTGTTTTAGAGGTGGCGGATGTGACGACACAAAGGGTTATCACTTGTTTCCTCATTCGTTCCGTGCTTTTGAGGGCTTGAAAACCTCATTTTTACTTGCCTCGATTTGCGTTCGCAGTCCGAGCGCGTAGACGGAAAGATTTCATGTTGAAATATGTGAATTCTGTGAAAAACAAATTTGAAAAATTTTGATATTACTATGATTAAAGTTGACTTTGGTCAACATTTTGGGTAAACGGACACGAACCCGAGATTGGCCGGTCCGGGAAGGTCCGTAGAAAAATATGGGACTCGAGCATGTGCCCGGAGTCGAATTCTGAGGTCTAGAGCCCGAGGAAAGAATTTTTCCTATAAATTGTTTTTCTAAAATTATTAAGGAAAATGGAGATGAATATTGATCAAAAGACTGAGGTATCGGGTCGTATTTTAGCTCCGATGCCTGGTACAAGTCTTATATATTGTTTAAGTGCTTTCTGTGAAGTTTGGTCGAAATCGGACGTCGTTTGACGTGTTTCGGACTATAGGTTCAAAATTTGAAAGTTTATGAAGTTTAGAAGAAAATCATGAGTTTTGAGGCTTTATTCTATGTAAATGATGTTATTTTGGCGATTTGATCGCACGAGCAAGTCCGTCGGATGTTTTTGAGGTTGTGTGCATGTTTGGTTTGGAGCCCCGAGGGCTCGGGTGAGTTTTGGATAGGTGTCGAGTTGCATTTTTGAACTTTGAAAAAATATTGCAGGTCATGTCTGGTATTCTCTTATTTGCGAAAATATTCTCGCAAATGCGAAAGTCGCAATTGCGAATTCCCCATCACAAATGCGAAGAAGGGGGAAGGCTGAGCCAGATCGTAAATGTGATCACTTGTTCGCAAAAGCGAATTCCCCATCGCAAATGCGAAGGATGGCCATCGCAAATGCGATGGAAAGACCGCAAATGCGAAAGCTGGCCTCCAGACCTGAGTTCGCAAATGTGAACAAAGAAGTCGCAATTCCCAGGCCTGCATTGTTCGCAAATGCAAACTAACGCAATTCCCAGGCATGCATTTCCCACATCCGAGGCCCAGCAAATTTTATACTTAGTCGAATTTTCATCACTTTTCACCATTCTTTCAAAACCCTAACATCATAGGCGATTTTTCAAGAGCAAACTTTATTCCAAATCACTTGTAAGTTGATTTTTACTCGATTTTTTCAATCTTTAACATCATTAAACATGTTTTCCACTTGAAATCAAGGATTTTCATGGGTGAAATTGGGGTTTTTGGGTAGAACTTAGGTTTTCTATAAATTGGGTAGTTGGACCTCGATTTTTGAGGTCCGATTTCAAAACAAATTACATATTTGAGTTCGTGGGGGAATGGGTAACCAGGTTTTTGGTCCGAACCTCGGGTTTTGACCACGTGGGCCTGGGGGCATTTTTGGGAAAAACTTGAGAAAATCATTTTTATGCATTCAAATTGATTCATATAGTATTTTTTAAAGTAATTGAACAATTTGTGATCAGATTAGAGCGAATTGGAGGTGGAACCGCGAGGTAAAGCAATAGTTGAAGATTAAGTGGATTTCAAGGCTTTGAGGTAAGTGTTTGGTTTAACCCTAGCTTGAGGGAATAGGAGTTGAGTCTTGTTGCTAAATGCTATGTGATCGAGTGTGATGTATAGGCATGGTGACGAGTATCTATACATTAGTGTCTAGCATGACCGTGAGTCCTTATAATGTGATTACCATGACTCGGTTGTGAACTCCGTGTTTATTGGAGAATTTCTATATGTTATGAATAACATGTGAACGGTAAAATGATTATTTGATTCCTTGGAGCATTGGCTCGCATTGTGATACGAATATTGAAAGTATGTGAAATGATTGGATTCTTTGGAGCATTGGCTCAAAATGGTAGAGTGAATTATAAGATAAGAAAAGTACGAAAAAGAAAGCGTTGTTGATTATTCCCTTACCGGGACATTTGGTTGAACTTGTTGGTTTTTTCCCTTGCCGGGATTTTTGTCAAATATTTGCTTATTTTTATGTTCCTTAATTGTGACTGTTGTTTGGGGAGTCAGACTGTAAATGATATTGAGGATCGGGTTGCACGCCGCAACAATGATATTGAGGATCGGGTTGTACGCCGCAACAATGATATTGAGGATCGGGTTGCCCGCCGCAACAATGATATATGAGGGTCGGGTTGCACACCGCAACAGTGATATTTGTGGAGCGGGTTGCACGGCGCACAGTGATTGATACCATGTGTTTATATTTAGTGTTGATTCCTTGTTCATTGTGAATCTAGCTGTTTTAGTTTGTTACTCGGGATTACTGTTAATATTGTATCTCCTCATAGCATGTTTCCCCCTCCCATGCTATTAATTGCCTTGTATTCTATTTTTGTTGTATATTTATAGCTGCACAGGTTTATGTGGTGTCCAGTCTAGCCTCGTCACTACTTCGCCAGGGTTAGGCTAGACACTTACGAGGACATGGGGTCAGATGTGCTGATGCTACACTTCTGTGAATTTTTGCACAGGTCCAGGCTTTGAGGAGCAGCAGCAGCATTAGTACGGGAGCAGGCTTTTATTTTCACGAGACCGAGGTAGTTTTACAGGCGTCCCCTTGCCCGGCGTCTCTTCTTTATGTTCTCTTTTAGACTGTTGCCTCATTGTTTTCGAGACGGACAGCTTATATATTCCTTTCAGACCATTGTATTTAGTATATTCTTAGTAGTTCGTGAGTACTGTGACACTAAATCTTGGGTAGAGGCTATTATTGATTATTCCGCATTTTGATTTGTGTTTATAAATCAGACTTCCGCTATGATTCTTGTTAAATTTCGTTTTTTATATTGATGTTGTAAACTGTTAAAGTAATTGTCTAGAAATGAAAGGGTAAATAAGTTGGCTTGCCTAGCTTTCACGAGTAGGCGACATCACGATCCCGATGGTGGAAAATCCGGGTCGTGACAGGAATGGACCTAAAGCAAAAGCAATTCTAAAATCTACATAAAAAACAGTAAAATGCCATATGGGTCAACACAGATATAGAGTTGAGTATTAATTAACTTGTAACCTATTTGCGAAATGATGAAATCACTATTTCAAATAAGAACATCATCTCCTCACACTGTAGAAAGCAAATCAGAATTTATTTTTAATCATTC
>MU673311.1:3287-13693 GCA_026770625.1 Nicotiana glauca
TGGCTAAAGTTCAAACTATGGTACATTACTTACTAACCTTCATAAAATCAAACAACTTCAGTTTAATTAGATCTGGCTCGTTGAACTAAACAAAATATGTCACAACCAATCGGATCCATCCATAAGTACATGTTTATCAAAGGACTATTACTTAGTCAAGAAAAAAGCAAAACACGACCATATGAGTCTATCAATTGCATATACTCACTTTCCTACTCCATGTGATGTCAAATGTTACAGAAATATCATATTCAGACCAATTTGACACACCGATAATCAGTTAATAAATGTAAGAAATAATTAACATACATAATTTTGAAATAGATGGAGTCTTGAAGGTTTAAAGAGCGAACCAGATAGGATACCATCAGATGCATGCCAAGTAGAAGGTTCTTAACTTCTTTATACCAAAACAACAAATATACAATGGAAGTTAGAAAATTTTCACTAAATAAGAGTGTGATAGTTGGATGTTTACCTCAAAAATAGACTATCTTCAATATGTGAATGGACTTCATAAATATGGGGTGCAACATTGTGGGTGTTAAAACCAAAAGATCTGAAGATCAAATATATTTTGTTAGCGAGACGGACATAAGGTTTTTTTTATTTTAAATATTGTGTTTGTAAAATAATATTTACTACTTTTCGGAGACATTTCGATTTTCCAGCCCAATTCCATCAAAACTTCAAAAATCAATTTCAATTGCATAAGGTAAATTAAAACCTTGTTAAAGTTTTCCCTGCCTAATTCCATCAAACTATAAAACCAATCTCTTAATTGAATAATAAAATCTTGTTAAAGTTTGACTTTACTGCAATATTTGAAATAACCTCTTTTGGCCGAGTAATATAGGCAACATTTGTTATCTCTACAGTTTCACCTACTGCATATGTTTCTTTTCGTTTTTACTTTTCCAGGGCCCTACCGCACCATTAAAAAAATATAAGAATAAAAAAAAGGAAAAACAAAAATAAAAACAAAAGTTAGATAATGATCAGAAGGTGAAAATTCGACCATCTTTATGTATGAGCATGCAAATGAATGGGCCGATACGAAAACATTGGTCTCGGATGGAGAAGATGATTGACTTTTGTGACGTAGTTTTAGGGACCAAAACTTGGTTTAGAGGAAGTGTTTTGTTTAGCAAAAAACATAGTCGTAAGTTATCAAAAAAGGAAAAAGAAAAGGGATTTTAAACCAAACATGGCAAAACTAAACGAATTTGAGGAAGAAAATACTTTAAAGAACTAAAATTGATATAATTAAGAAAACGCAAAGGGAATAAATTAGGGTTTTACCGCTGAAATTGTTCTTTGCAAGCAAAGATGGACAAAGGCAACTGTTCAATTGCTAACTACAATGTAGCTACTTACGATTCTGAAACTAATCAAATATTTCAGGATTTCCGGTGACGAATTCGATTTCCATGTGTGCGCCGGAGAGAGAGGAAGAGATTGTCGTAGTTGGGGTGTTGAAGCGTTGCTGCATGAAGAGAACGTGGCATGCGTCGTGGCTTCTGCACTTTGCCACTTTCATCACCACTTCCTTATGCTGCTTCTACGTCCTTAGTGGTAGTTTTCGGTTTCTAGTTTTGAACTTTCAAATTAGTTGGAAGTGTGTCCAAAAATTGGACACATGTTTAATTTATGTTTTGCCACTTGGCTTCATGAGGTGTTTTTATCTTCTACTTTTAATTATAGATAGATAGTTGATGGTTACACTTTGAGGAGCAGTAAACTTTTGTAAATTAGTCTAACAAATTATTTATTTTTTTAGCATCTTTAAATCTACTGAATGTTATATTAATTTAAATGCCTAGCTGACTGAATGTTATATTATTTTCTACGAATTGCGTTCCTGTCAGGTCTATAGTATATTTTCAACTCTTCTGTTGAATTATTAAACTATATATGCTACACCAACATTGTTCCATAATATCAACATTTCATAAGTATTCCTAAAAGGCTAAAACAGCACAATAATTAACAATATGGTTTGCAGGTTTAAAGTATTATGTTATACCTATGTATTTATTCAATATTATCAGTTAGTAATTATTCCATCGTTTGCAGGGTTTTGAAAGATCAAGTGAGTGGCTTCTCATTGAGTGAGAGCCAAATAGGACTACGAGATCTTTGACTGATAAATATGAGTGCATGTCAATATCACACTTACCGTACATGTTTGTTTGGCATCTGAACTCCTAAATCTTGAAATGTACAATGAGTTTGGGTAGAAGAAGAAAACCTGAATGACTACCAACCAATTATCAAATTGTAGTTTGGAAAGTTGTTTATGCAGGGCATGCTGGTTTAATTTGAAACAGGGAAGTCTTGAACAGGAAAGAATCAAAACTGAAAAGTCTGTTCCCAAATCCCAAATACAGTAGGTAAATCATTAGAAGACTTGTGGCAGTGCTGCGCACCAAGTACCATGTATATTTGTTTTGTCAACTAATTCAGGCGGAGTGGCGGACATCTGTTCTATTTTTTGTCCGACGGAGAGGATATAATGCAAAGACAATACATTTATCTTGCTGGTGTAATGTAGCAAATCTGTTCAAAGGCTGATAAAAGAATGCGCCAGTTACTATTTAATTTACAATGTTGGGCAGGCTATCCCCACCTAGTCTATATTATTATTATATATTATATTTCTTTTCTTTTCTTCTTCTTCTTGAGCAAGATTTTCGACATGCCTGTTTAGTGTCTTTCTAAAAAAGGTTGAGGATAATTCAGTCATTTAGCATAGCTCTATACGTGGCCTTTTTTTCCTTTCCGCAAATACTACGTGTAGCTTTTTGTTTTCTTTCTGAGCCACCGCATCCTTTTCTCATCTTCAGTCTCGGTATCTTTTTTCCCCATGAATTCCAGAGCATTGCTCTCACTCTTTCCCTATTGTAGCCTCTAGAATCACGAGTTTCTTTCGTTTGTCACTTCGAAAGCTTAATATATCAGCTTCAACATGTGGAAACTCGAAAGGGAGATTTTGAGTTTATGGATGACCGATTTTCAAACCTCAATTTAGGATCCATTTAAGGTAATCGAGTAGTTCAACCGTTAGTTTTCTCCTCTGTTTTGTTATTTTTATTGGTTCATTTTTTTACCTGTAACTATAGTCTATATTAATTGGGGTTTTGCAATTTTGGCCTATGGTATTACATTAGAATCAGTTTTGATTCTATTTGTCAATTTGTGATTTTAATAGTTGAAGCTTAATTTCTAGGTTCTTTTCGTGATGAATCCAAGGAGTATGGCTTACTAATTAATTTGCTCTCTGTTATTTGGAACAAACCTAATTGATCAATCACCTTGTGCAGAGGAGCACGCAATTATGCGGTAAGTTCATCTTCATAATCACCTTCTTTTTATTTTTATTTTTCCAATCAGTAAGCCCTTTGCTAATGTTCAGATACGTTGGTCTCATTCTGATGCCTAATAGCCTTTGTACTTTAGGTACTCTCCTACCATATTTAGAATTTGGCAAATCTTATTTATGGCATCTTTCAACTACAATTTTTTCCTTTCTTTCAGTTGCTTCTTGATCTCTCGACCTTGAGATCAATGCTTATTCTGCTATTAAAAGAACTAAACTGATGAGTAACACAAGCACAGATGAATCAATTCCGATTATAGCACACAAAATAAATTTATATTCATTTAAATCAATAGGCTAAAAGGCATTTGCCTCATTCCTTCGATTCATAATCATTAATTTTGTGCACAAATATTTTCTAACAAAGACATATTTGTTGTGTTTATTCTCACAATTCTTCCCAGAATAGGAAGAAAAACAAAAGAGAAATAAAGGAAAAAGCTTCTGGTTTGATGTATTCATAATTATTGCTTTCTGCTCCTGTAGACACAAAAATTATTATTAAATAATTGACTTAACTGCAAATATTATGAGAATTTACATATTTTGTAATGAAACTTATTCTTACTCTTACAAAATATAAAATTGGTAAAGTAAATTATTTTGTGTCCACTAAATTGGGTATTATTAATCCCTTTATGAAATTCGAACATGGTCCATGCTTATTAGTCAAAATATTATTATAGCTTTGCATTTGCAAACAATAATTTTCTCAATTATACCCTCGATTTAAAAAAAAAATCAATTATGGCGAACCTCCTGGTCACAGGGATCATTACCCATATCCTGGCCATTAGAATGTACCATAAAAGATACTTTTTTGCATCATTTACTGTGGACTATCTACTTTCTTTAGGTTTAACTAAATTTTGGAAGAACAACATTAAAAAAAATTAAGCAGTTAGGGACAAGCTTTTATCTAAATTGGGAGTAACAACTAGAGAATATGATCATTCCCTGATATGTTTAAGAATTCTAATCTTTAAGTGACACAGGTAGTGAAATCTTGAGAAGTCGATATGAAAGAGTAAAAGACCTGGAAAGCCTCCTCTTTTATATGGATAAGCTGGTATGCCCGAAGGTTTTTGTCCTACAACATTGGATCAAATGTTAACTTTTAAAGCTCGAAGGTCAGTCATTCTCATTAGACCAATAGGAGGAATATTGTGACATTTAATCTGTACTTGCATTACTCGGCAAGAGCATTGCTTCTGCTAAATTATGGAACAACTATGAGGTCCTTGGTTTTTCCTGGCATCTAGAACGAAGGTCCTTTGATTTACTCTTGAGATCACAATGTTGTATGTTATTTGTCATGCGTCAAAATAGGCACATCTTTACAGAAAAACTGAATTTGGCTTAGTGCTTATATATTAAAAGAATTAAACTGTTAGATTTTTTAAATAGAAGATTTGTACAAGCAACTCTTATAATTATTTGCAAAACTAAAAGATTTCAGCTAATATGAGCTTTTAAGCTACATAAACCTGCTTTCAAGCTACCATTTCGCTATTTGGCATATATTCTTGATTTTGTTTTTCTTCACACTGCATTACAATTGAGAGTAATAGTTCTCATTGCTTTTCTTCACTATTTTTCTGTGAGTAAGAGTTCTACTAATAATAAAGTTGGTGCAGTTGACATTTACATGCAAGATGTTTGGTCATGATGGATCACTCAATTTAGCTTTTCCAGTCTCCTATTGGGTATTTATCGAAAATCATATCGGATTTTCATTCCTATGATTAAGTTTTCAAATTTTGTATGAATTTTCGTGGCATTGAACGTAGAAGTCGTACAATAACCTATATTCATTACTACTTTGTTCAGAATACTTGTGTGATTGAAGTTTTATTCTTTTAGTTTCTATTATATCGATGTTTCCTAAAAAATATTGGTTAGATGTCAGAAATCAATTGGTTTGGAAGTAAATGTATCTGGTAGAGTTGCTTTTGACTTTCTGCTTTTAACTGAATTTTTATGTTTTTGTTTGTTTCCACTGCTTTATGCCTCTTTATACATGCATAACTCATCTCAACCATAAAGTAATGGTGGTTAAAATTTCATTTAGGAAAAGTGAAAAGTTTATAATGGAATGGCCTCTTATTCCCTGCTGTTTTATCGGAAAATTGGAAGAGTAAAAGAATCAATTATTTGGAGGGGGAAAAAACGCTGAAAGCATCCTGTTTGGAATTTTTTTAAAGTTTATCAAAATTTGCTAGATTTGTCAGTCACAAACTGGCCACGCTTCCTATAAGCTTTTCTTTTTTCCTTTTACCTTTTTGGTTAACTTTTCATGTAGAAGAAATAAAGCATTATGCTAATCATTTGAGAATCTTCTTATGAATGATAGTACTAAAAAAATAAAGAGACATGTGGTTCGTTTTGGGATAATTGTGAAAGAAATCTTGCTTATTCCACTAGAATTTTGGATTGAGAAATAAATTTGCTATACAATAATCAATGAGCAGCTGGAAGAGTTTCAAATTAATCTTTTGGCCAGTGATATTATTTTACAATAACTTCATTAAACCTTGAGTTTAAGGAATGACTGTACTTTCTACATGAAAGAGACATGTCAATGCATTTTTTACTTATCAAACATAAAAGAAGCATGATCAAGTATCTTTAAAGCTAAAACAATAACTATAAATCCTATTAGCTTCTTAAAAGCAAAAAATAAAAGAAACATAATTTCAATTAACCTATTACGATGCCGAGTACAATAAAAACGCAGCAAAGCTGAGGAAAGTTACCTTTAGTGGTGTGACTGTAGAAAATGCACTAATTTTTTTTTTAATATGGTATATGCTTTCAGCGTTAGTGTAGCGTTTGAGAATGAATTTTCATATGCAATTTCCAAAGGCCTAAGAGTGCTATCTTGTTGAAAGATGTTAGGAATGGTTTTCTATTTGGAAGACTCCCGAGCACCAACAGGTAATGGCAAATAGAAATACCGGTTAGCTTTGCGATTCAAATTCAATTTTATTTTACTTTTCAATTTGGTAATTCTTGCATGTTTTTAGAACGAAAAAAGGACTTTAGGGAGTGGCCATTAGTTTGGTCATCAAAATGTCATCTTTAAGTGTAAGATAGTCTATTCTACTTACCTTTTGAATAAAGTGTAAAATAGTTCATTATAACATGGTTTCTAGCGAGCATCTTTTACTCAATCACATTTTTACAAAATTAATTAATATTTTTGAGTTCCAAAACTACATCCATGTACATGTTACTGGAATATTTTTCAAATCAAAAGCTATTGTTTTCTCTTTCTTTTTGACTATTTCTTTTAAAATTTAAAGGCCACGAAAATCTTCAGTTGTCGTCTTAGAAGCCCTAATAAGCACTTCGAATGATTTAGTTTTTGAGAAATATCAAAATACTATATGATCGTTGTGCTTGTTATTTGTTTATACTTATCTGTTATTCTGGTTATTTGATCTTGCCTATGCACAAAATACCTTTAGTTTTTAAAACGTTAAGATTTTGTGGTTTCTAATAGACTTTGTCATTATTTGGGTTCATATTTGAGAACGAAAGGGAAAAGGAATAAAGTCTTTCAGTTGATTATAAACTTTGAATTGAGATTTAAATGTGCGTTGAGCAAACCATTTGCTAAATTGCAATCTAAAAAGGGAAAAGTAGAAGCAGATCTTGCAAGATTCCACCAGAGAACTTCAGAGCACTAC
Organism: Nicotiana glauca; assembly: GCA_026770625.1. Lineage (NCBI taxonomy): Eukaryota > Viridiplantae > Streptophyta > Magnoliopsida > Solanales > Solanaceae > Nicotiana > Nicotiana glauca. The sequence continues at coordinate 10,359 of MU673311.1, forward strand.
ATTCCTGGGATTCATGGTCATTATATTCTATAACGTGGAGTCACTTCTAGCAACTTGGCATTGCAATGTTGCTCCTAAGAGTTTTTATTGTTCAGTTTATTTCTTTCCATCATAGTTATGAAACAATACTTATGACCATACATAGATGAAAATTGATCATTCAACATGTGTATCTTTCCAGTTAGCGAGATTAGCATTCTACCTACATGCAGATAATTAGAGGTTCCTAGAAAGGAAAGATATATGTTGTGGATGAATATACATCCAAGTATGCGTAACAAATATAACAGGTTGCATATTTGATTTTTTGTGAAGTTATAGTGCTCTTCAGAGAATAATAGCCCATTTCGCCAAGCTGCAAAAATAAGCTTATTTTGAGAAGTGTTTTTTTTCAAAAGTGTTTTTCTCAAAAGTACTTTTGGTGAGAAGCAGTTTGTGTTTGGCTAATTAGTCTGAAAAGCACTTCTGAACAACAATTAGTGTTTGGCCAAGCTTTAAAAAACTGCTTCTAAGTGTATTTTTCTCAAAAGTATTTCTCAAAAAAGTGCTTTTGGAGAGAAGCTACTTTTTTTCTGCTTCTCCTCAAAAGCACTTTTTTTCCTTCCAGAAGCTTGGCCAAACACCTCAATTTTTGACCAAAAGTGCTTTTGGCAAAAAAAAAAAAAAAAACTTTTTGGCCAAAAAAATTTTTTGGCCAAATAGGCTATAATTCTGCTTTATGAGTATGTTTCAAGTTTTCTTCTTCAATATATATTCGATAGGTACCAAGCCACAATCTTACGATTTGGTATGTACTACTAAAATTTGACATTCTTAGGAATACATCTTCTGAGGAGGAAGAAGAGCTTGGAGGCAGAAGATGATGATAGATGAAATTCAGTGGCCCTACTAAAAGATAAGTTTTTAATGCTTTTTTAGATGATAGATTAAATTTAGTGGCCCTGCTAAAAGATAAATTTTTTTTAATGCTTTTTTAGATGGATAAAAGATGACATGATAATATCAACTGATGTCTAATTTTCAGGGAAATAATCCGCACGAAAGGATTAGACTAAGTAAGATGCGTCGTAACATAAAAGGAAGCAACATATTGGTGGAAGTGCTTGATGCCAAGGTCTCAGGATTCAGGCTTATAAAGGCTTTTTGAGAACAATATCCATTCAAAGTTAGATGAAAGGTAATTTGAATGTTTTTATGCCTTGATGTTACATGTGTTATCCAGCAGTTGGCATATGGTATTGTCTACATTTGTTTGATAATAATTTACATGTACTAACTTTTAGTATTTGCATTATCATATTAAAATAAGGTTGATAAAAAATTATTGTTTCAACTTTTACAATATTGGGCCCGTATTGACACGGGCCATCACAGTCTAGTATAATCGAAAAGCTCAAGTTTCGACGTGTGTGCTTATTGTCTATAAATTCGAAATCAAAGGCATTTTTTACTTTTCACGTATCTAGGCTTTCAGATCTCATGTCTCTTAATTGTATAGCCACAACATCACTTCAATCTACGTGTGTTTTAATGCAAAGGCCACAACATCTAGGGGTGGGCATAATACCGACCGAATCGAAAAAACCGGCCGAACCGTAAATTTCGATTTTTCGGTTTCGGTTTTTCGGTCGGTGCACGATTTGCTAATTATTAATTTTTGGGTTTTCGGTGCGGTTTTCGGTTGAACCGAAAAACCGAATTTTAGGTGTAACTTCTATACTTCTATACCTATCAGTTAATAGTTATAAGTTATAACCCAATGGAGAAACGTCCAAGCCCAATTTCCCAAATGTCCAAGCCCACCCCACCCAATTTATTTACCCCCATAGACCCACAGACCACAATCAGTCGAGATTTTAGATTTAGGGTTCCTCACTTCCTCTTCATCGATCCTCAGTTCCCTCTCCTCTGCGTCTGCGTGCTGCGACTGTTCCTCTTCGGCTCTTCCTCAGCTCAGCTCTGTGCGACTGTGACTGCTGCCTTCTTCCTCAGGTTAGTGCTGCCCAGATTTGTTGATGAGAGAAATCTGCCATTTTCCTTGCTTTCTTTAGATCAAACGCCAAACTCGTTTCTCTTTTTCTATTTCTACTTTTCTAGTTTCAAGCTCGTCGATTATAATCATTATAATAATCTTCTTTCGATGCCTTTGGTTCCAGATTGTTTCTCTGAAAGTTGCATATATTTGGCAAATTGTCTTGGGACGAATTTTAAGCATGTCAGATTAGAAATGCTAGATGTACATGCTTTAGCTTGGCCTTTTCATTTTGTTTTTTTTTTTGGTATGCGATCCTATTGATCATTTGATAGACATTTAGGAGTTCATCGACTCCTCGGTTGGTGCAAAGCCTTGTTTGTGTTCAAGATTGGTTTAGATGTGACGGTACTCCTATTAATGTTGAGGAAGATTTGAAGTTTCTTGAGCAAATAGAACTTGGTAAGATTTTCCATTTTATGAGTGTTTTAGTAAAAATTAGTTTACTTTGTAAGTTTAAATGACACACGTTATCAAATTATATTTAGATATGGCAACGAGCGGAAGAGAAACTTGCATTATTGAAAGAGATACTAGCATTGTTGATGCATAGTTTGAACAAGTGGTAAGTTTAAGAATTTGCTTGTTTTGTGGTATTCTTTTGTTATTTATAATTAAAAATATTTTATTAACTTGTGATATTTTTTTGTAGGTTCAACTATGCCTCGTGGTCCTAAAGCTAGATCGTCTATTTGGGAACATTTTGTGCTAGTTGGAGTAAATGAAGAAGCCCGCAAAGCAAAGTGTCTTTATTGTGATCGAGTTTATAATTTTCATCCAAAGTATGTTGGCACTACGTGCTTAGTGAAGTATATTAAGAAGTGTCTTAATCCTCATCCAGTGATTCAGTATGTTAGGCTTTTAGTATCATTTTCTAGACTTATTTTGTGGCTTATGGGTTGTGACTATTTTTGCTACTGTTTTGTTGTTTGGTGATGGTATTTCTAGACTTGTTTTGGACTTTAGTAGCTGCTAGATATGCCATATGTTAAACTGTTACTAGATTTGCTCGGAGATGGTATTTCTAGACTTATGTTAAAGTTAAACTGTTTTGGTAATACATTGTGGAATGTTTTTGGTAATACTGTGAAGCTTCACTGTCACATTGATACTAGTAAAGCTTTATACATATCAGGTACTGTGTTTGTTTCTTAAGTGTTTATATAACTTTACTATCTTTTTCTTGTTACAATTTGCTGTATATTTTATCTTCTACAAGATTTCGTTGGAAGTGTGTAAGTGCTCCGTGTTTAGAGGTCCCTGCTATCTCCTTGCTGCAACTTTAAGGGTCAAGGATTTGATT
>MU673311.1:25610-63759 GCA_026770625.1 Nicotiana glauca
TTGAGGTGGATGTGTGGGCACACTAGAAAGGATAAGATTAGGAATGATAGCATTCGAGACAAGGTGGCCCCTATTGATGACAAGATGCGGGAAGCGAGACTCAGATGGTTCGGACATATACAGAGGAGAAGCCTAGATGTTCCAGTAAGGAGGTGTGAGCGGCTGGTCGTGGAAGGCACGAGAAGAGGCAGAGGGCGGCCTAAGAAGTATTGGGGAAAGGTGATCAGGCAGGATATGGCGAGGCTTCAGATTTCCGAGGACATGGCACTTGATAGGAAGATATGGAAGTCGCGTATTTAGGTTGTAGGCTAGGAGGTAGTGGACTAGTTCGGTGGGTTTTGTCTAAGATAGCCAGGGGCAATGTCGAGTTTTACTATTTTCTATTTTCGATGTAGGATCGATTTACAAACCATCGTTTCTTCTTTGAATTATTATTATTATTATTTTTCTTTTCCTGCTTTCTATGTTCCTTTTACCGTATGATTTTCGCGGTGAATCTAATACTCTCTTCTTTTGTCTTTTTTGTCTTTTTTATTATATTGAGCCGAGGGTCTTTCGGAAACAGCCTCTCTGCCCCCTTGGGGTAGGGGTAAGGTCTGCGTACAACTACCCTCCCCAGACCCCACTTGTGCGATTTTACTGGGTTGTTGTTGTTGTTGTTGTATATAAGGGTTGGGCTTTGTTTGTCCTTTACGTATTTTAGTGGACACAAAAGTTCCTCTATGTCTAACACAAAGGGCGGGATACATTAATAGCATGTTTGGCCAAACTTTTTTTTTTTGTCAAAAATGTCTTTTTTTTTTTGCCAAAATTATTTTTGGCCAAAAATTGAGGTGTTTGGCCAAATTTCTGGAAGGAAAAAAATATTTTTGAGGAGAAGCAGAAACAATTTTGAAAAAACATAAAAAAGTAGTTTCTCTTCGAAAGCATTTTTTTAAAAGCATTTTTGAGAAAAATACACTTAGAAACAATTTTTTAAAGCTTGGTTAAACACTAGTTGTTGCTCAGAAGTGCTTTTCAAACTAATTAGTCAAACACAAACTGATTTTCACCAAAAGTACTTTTGAGAAAAGCGCTTTAGAAAAAAAATACTTCTCAAAATAAACTGATTTTTACATCTTGTCTAAACGGGCTATTAGTTTGAATTGTTAGAACTAACAAAAAGTTAAAGGATTTTAACGAAAAGAACAAAAAAAAACACAAATATAATTGACTAATTACACCTTCAGGCTCCTACAAAATTTAGAGAAAAAATTCGTTGCAGTCCTTACTTTTTTCATTTCTTGTTCCTAATACCGATTGCACCCTACAAAATTTTCACACAAAAACAAAAAATAGAAACATGGCAACATCATAGCTTAACAAAGCTTATATTTAAAAGGGACCCTTCAAGCATTTGAGTTTTGAAGGATATAATTCCAAACTAAACCAAAACCCGGGTTAATTTCACAAATGGTCATATAACTATGACATTTTTTCACTAAAATCATATAACTTTCTTTTCTCACAAAAGAATCATAAAACTTTCACTTCTTTACACAAAAAATCCTAGTGACCGGGAAAGACGTTTTCCCGGTCATTTTTTGATTTTTTTTTTCTTTTTTTTCATTTTTTTTTTAAAATGAAAATATTTTTTCTTTAAAATAAAAACTGAAAAACTAAGATAAACTAAATGCTTTAAAAAAACTGGAAAAAAAATATTTTTCAAAAATGAAAATATTTTGTTGAAAATATTTTTTTCAGCTTTTAAAAAACGAAAATATTTTATTAAAAATATTTTTTCTAGTTTTTACAAAAGAAATGCTTTAAAAAAATATTTTTTTGTAAAAATTAATTTTTTTTGTAAAAAATGGAAAAAAAAAGACTTTACTAAATTAGTGGACTATTGGTGCATTAGTTTAAAAAACGAAAAATATTTTGCATTTCTTGAAAATGTATCTTTGTTGGACTTTATTTAGTTTGCAAAAAATGAAAATATTTTGTTGAAAATATTTTTTTCAGCTTTTAAAAAACGAAAATATTTTATTAAAAATATTTTTTCTAGTTTTTACAAAAGAAATGCTTTAAAAAAACTGAAAAAAATATTTTTTTGTAAAAATTGAATTTTTTTTGTAAAAACTGGAAAAAAAAGACTTTACTAAATTAGTGGACTATTGGTGCATTAGTTTAAAAAACGAAAAATATTTTGCATTTCTTGAAAATGTATCTTTGTTGGACTTTATTTAGTTTGCAAAAAATGAAAATATTTTGTTGAAAATATTTTTTTCAGCTTTTAAAAAACGAAAATATTTTATTAAAAATATTTTTTCTAGTTTTTACAAAAGAAATGCTTTAAAAAAACTGAAAAAAATATTTTTTTTGTAAAAATTGAATTTTTTTTGTAAAAACTGGAAAAAAAAGACTTTACTAAATTAGTGGACTATTGGTGCATTAGTTTAAAAAACGAAAAATATTTTGCATTTCTTGAAAATGTATCTTTGTTGGACTTTATTTAGTTTGTAAAAAATGAAAATATTTTGTTGAAAATATTTTTTTCAGCTTTAACAAAACGAAAATATTTTATTAAAAATATTTTTTCTAGTTTTTACAAAAGAAATGCTTTAAAAAAACTGAAAAAAATATTTTTTTTGTAAAAATTGAATTTTTTTTGTAAAAACTGGAAAAAAAAGACTTTACTAAATTAGTGGACTATTGGTGCATTAGTTTAAAAAACGAAAAATATTTAGCATTTCTTGAAAATGTAGCTTTGTTGGACTTTATTTATTTTGTAATTTATTTTACAAAATATTTTTCGTTTTTTTAAACTAATGCACCAATAGTCCACTAATTTAGTAAAGTCTTTTTTTTTTCAGTTTTTACAAAAAATAATACTACAATTTTTACAAAAAAAATATTTTTTTCAGTTTTTTTTCCAGTTTTTTTAAAGCATTTAGTTTTATCTTAGTTTTTCAGTTTTTATTTTAAAGAAAAATTATTTTCATTTTTTAAAAAAAATGAAAAAAATGAAAAAAAAAAAAATCAAAAAACGACCGGGGAAACGTCTTTCCCGGTCGTTAGGATTTTTTGTGTAAAGAAGTGAAAGTTTTATGATCATTGTGTGAGAAAAGAAAGTTATATGATTTTAGTGAAAAAATGTCATAGTTATATGACCATTTGTGAAATTTACCCACCAAAACCCACTTTCAATAAGACAGACAAATCAACAGAAACCTCAATAATATTGAATTTCAAGTATAATAACAAAAACCTACTTCAAATATAATTCCAAGAATTAGGGACTTTCTGGTCAAGATTGCCATCTTCTAGCCTTACAATTCAAATCTAGAATCTTAGACAATCCCTTAAACTCTTTTGTTTTTTGTTTTTTGTTTTTTTTTGGACAAGTGAATTCGTTGGTCTTCCTTGAATCCAAACTGTTTTCCATTGCCATAACTTCAATAGTGTCTTAAGTTATATCTTCACCTTGGAATTGGGCTTTGTTTAGCTATTAACCAAGTTGCTTTTAACTTTCTCTCATCGTCTAATTCAATATTACTTGAACTCAAAGAACCCAAGTTGGTGAGCAAATAGGTATTTTCCAGATTTAGGGATGATATGCACTGAGGCATAAGAATCGTTTGGTTAAAATTGGCGCCTTCCGTCTCGTAAAACTAAACGAGTCTACTTTTGTTAAACATAGAGGACCTTTTGTGTCAACTGAAATATATAAAAGGACAAATATAGTCCGACCCTTATACATAATCGAGTCCGGCACCCAATTATGGTTCTTTTGGACTCAAATTACGTAAATAAATGTAAAAAAAGTTATCTTTCTATATATAACACCAAAATACACCACGTTATACCTTAACAGAAACTTTTGCCGTTAAGGTATAGCGTGGCGTATTTTTACGCTATATATACTGACGATTTGACTAACAGATATAGCGTGCTGTATTTTTACACTATATACAGCAAGCTATACCCCTAATTAAATAAACCCATTCGTCTTCTTCCCTGACCAGAACGAGTCCTTCCCCATTTTTTTTTACTTCAGCCTGTTTCTAGTCTCCCCACCCATCGTCTTCTTCGAAAAAACAAACAAATTGGGGCCCCACCCGTCACACAAAATGTTAAGAATGTAGGTCCCACATCATTGTAGAGCATCGTATTATTGTGGTTTCACTCTTTCGGACTCAAATTTTCACACAAAACACTACATCGAGGTATTTCAATTTATTTTATGTCGAAACTTGTATAATAATGCATATTAGTTGATTGAATGTGTTTCCATGTCGTTTTGTGTTTTATTTACGAAACTAGTATGTTATATTTATCCGGACTTAGATATTAGTATTCTAAAAAAATGTAATATTGAGAAATAATTTTTCTGTTAATATCAGGATTTATAAATTAGTGTTTCCATGTCGTTTTGTGTTTTATTTGTGAATGTTATGTGATTAAAATATATTTATTGTTTATATTTAGTTTAGATTATTTATTAGCGTAGTAAACTGTAGAGTATTTTAGGATAGAATCCCTGTAGTTTAAGTATTTCTTATACTGGTAGATGAAAATATATACTTTGTACAATTAAATAATGAAAAATTAAGAATGTAAATTATAAAACAAACACATACAAAATTATCAAAATATTGAATTTGACACACATAATTATTCATGACAGTTTGGTACTACTGGGCCTCAAATATCGAGCCCGAAACCCAATAAGTATATATACTTTGTACAATTAAACAATTAAAAATTATGAATTTAAATTATAAAACAAACACACACAAAATTATCAAAATATTGAAACACATAATTATTCATGATAGTTTGGTGTAACTGTGCCTCAAATATCGAGCATGCAACCCAATAGGTATATATACTTTATAAAATTAAATAATTAAAAATTAAGAATTTAAATTATAAAATAAACACACACAAAATTATCAAAATATTGAATTTGACACACATAATTATTCATGATAGTTTGGTGCTACTAGGCCACAAAATATCAAGCCTGAAACCCAATAGGTATATATACTTTGTATAATTACATATTAAAAATTAAGAATTTAAATTATAAAACAAACACATACAAAATTATCAAAATATTGAATTTGACACCCATAATTATTCATGATAGTTTGGTGCTACTGGGTCTCAAATATCGAGCCTGGAACTCAATAGTTATATATACTTTGTACAATTATATATTAAACATACAATTAATGTTGTTTAATTTACAGTTGACGACATGGACGCGCCTATACATCCCGACCCTTACTTTCGTGAGCTATTAGTGCTACAGGGAGATCATAGGTCCGCCCATATACGGGATGGAGAGTTACTGTCCCAAACTCTCCGCGTTAGGAGAGTGGATGACCTGTGGGATTTTTTGAGGCACATAGATCTCCACTCCCGTGTAGTCGAGCGCCTACAAGATACGAGATTTTATAGGATTATTGAGATGGGGCGGATGCAGCTCGACTGGGCTTTGATCACGGCGTTGATTGAGCGGTGGCGACCGAAGACGCACACTTTTCACCTGCCCATTGGCGAGGCCACCATTACGCTGCAGGTCGCGGAGGTTTTATATGGCCTGCCCGTTGTTGGCATGGTCGTTTCACTGCCTATTGCTATGAGATCTATGTCGCGCGATGATTATTTGGACATGCTACAGTAGCTCACGGGGTTTCAGACCACAACACAAGGCATTTTCGTCGGGTGACAGTCGATTGTCTTAAACCCCTATTAGACAGTACCTGGAAGTACTCCACCCCGATATCACTCACGATACAAAGGAGATACATATTACCCGATATACGAGGTTGTTGTTGCTTCTTCTATTTGGAGGGGTCTTGTTAACACTTCGGGGAACTTAGTCAGCATGAGATTTCTTCATCATATTCAGCTTCTAGATGAGTTACCTTATTACAGCTGGGGTGATGTTGTTCTCGCCTACACAGGCAGATGTGCTGGGCGAGCATGGGAATTTAGAGAGAAGTTTGTGGTTTTTTGCCGCTTCTACAGGTGACAACATATTCGAATAATCTGTTCATCAGTTCCAACTCTACCTAGTTAGAACTTATCTTAAACCTGACGTTAACTTTGTATGTTAGGTTTGGGCTTGGGAGCGGTTCTTGCAGTTTCAGCCACCTCTACCACAATTACCTCCTAATGTAGCACCTCTGAAACTCCCTCTCTAGCCATGAGGTGGGTTCTCCGCCGTACACTTTCATGAGAGTATGATGCTCATCATAATCTCCCCTGCAGGGGTGTGTTGTATCTGCTGGAGGGCGCACAGGTAAATATGCACCTAAACTTACCTGGTATAGATTAACTTAGTGTTGCGCATACCCACATTTTTGTGTTCTTATTTGATAGTTTATCTAGACGCCATATAGCGATGATTTGATAGTTGTCCTGCCATGTTATTGTTGGGCCGGTCGACTGATTTGGAGCACTTCTACCTCGCTCATATGCCTCGATATTGTGGAGCATCATGCCTCGGGGCGGGTACTCGCCAGTTTGGCCACCCGCAGTATAGACCGAGGGGCCTATATGGGAGCCTAGACATTATCAGGGGATGATCGTTCCAGGGCGGACGACGCATTTATGGCATGGTTAGCAACGCAAATCCATATTTGGGACCAACGATATCAGATGATTCCGCCCCCAACTACACAGATATAGGAGGTGGCTATTCATAGGTATATGTCCGGGTACCTCCACGTTACCTGACTTTTTATCGGGAACCCTATTCATCAGGCAGGCAGTCGGTACGTTCCATACGTTGGGCGATACGAAGCCCTGGTATGTTTTTTGTTATTATTAATTATATAACTGTAACTTAGTGCAATATATGTAGTTTATATTTTGTACGTTGTGCAGGCTATTGTACTACATACAGTCTATCATATGGGACTGCCGATGCAGGATCATGTCTTCGATCCAGCGGCTGCCTTGCAGGATTACAACCGTCGATTTGTTGGGTTGGCTGCCCAGACACTGCAGTGAGCCCAGGAGGATCAACGTTTGGCAGACATGCTTGATTATATGGAGCCAGAGCAATACGAGCGAGGCCTTGGTGTCGCACGAGGTGGTGGTGCCCGACGTGGTGGTGGTGCCCGTTGAGGCCCCTACTGATGATGTTGTTGTTGATCTGCCGGGTGGACTACATGAGACGGACATGCTGTCATTTAGCCGAGGGATGGATCTCACTCTAAGGACTTCGCAGGTGACTCCGTCAGGTCCATTACTGATCACGGGCACGGACCTTTTTAGAATGGATTGGGATACATACTTTCCAGGCCCGTCTACTGCTGCTGAAGAGCGACCGATCCAAGATTTACATAGTGGGCGCCAGTTGAGTTATGGTTCATCATCACAGGCGCATGTATGGTTTTCTTAGTATTGAATTAGAAATTGTCTTTATTTTCCATAACTTTATTAATTTTCTTTTTAAGGCTGAACGCGATGCTGACATGGCTGCGATAGATGATTACATTCAGGAGCCCGACGAGATCGTGGTAAGATAATTTAAATTGTTGTGAGTTATTATGTACTTTGATATACTGAGCTTTCTATTCTTATGTATGTTTCTACTGGACTGACAACCCCTATTACCGATCCTGTCAGCACCACTGATGATCATATTGCGGCACATCCAGCTATAAGGAGGCGACTAGATGATGACGATCCCGATAGCGTACCCAGGCGGGATGGGATGCGCCTCATGCCAACGGCTGCGTTGAAGCACATTGGATGCGGGACACATTGATTTTCTTCCCTTCTTTGGTATTTGATGTAAATAATATTTTTGTATATACATTAACAACAATTTTTATATAATATTCGTATTACTTTTTTATTTCTCCGTTCATTATTTAGTTGCGTACTACAACACAAACACAAACAATAAAACTTAAATTCCATTACAATCAATGAAAATAACTACTAGTTTAATACTATAACACAAACACAAACATAGCAACTTAACATAATTAAAATTCAGTACAACTAATAAAAATATACGACACAGGAAACATAAAGATAAAGTGATACACTAAACACATACATGTCAATGTTTAGTTCCCGTCGCCCATTATTCTCTGCTCCAACCACTTAAATTGTTCTTCTAGCTTATTTTTTTCTTCTTCTACCTCTGTAAGTTTCGGTTTCAATTCTGCGACCTCTCTTTTATGTTCTTTTTCTCGTTCCCACTATTTTAAACACAAATTATGAAGATCGTTCAAAGATTCTTTGTAGACCTGATAACAAGGTTCATCGACCCATACCTCAAAATCGCAAATAGGTTCGCCGGAAAACTTATAAAACTTGTTCAAACATTCTCAGTAGCGGCGCCCAGCTTCACCATTATCCCAACAACTTTGCATCATGCATTTTTTTCCACACTTGCACCTTGGTACATAAAGAGGTTGAGACATTTGTGTGTTAGAAAAAACTTATTTTTCTTGAAAGATTTGCTATTAGTTATTGTTGAGCGCAGAAAATAACTAGAATGAACTCGTTATTTATAGGCAAGACAACACACATAACGTAGTATTTAACCGTGCTATGCTTTGCGTGTTAAAGGTTCTGACGGGTACGAAACTTCTTTATGTCAGTTAGGCTTTTTTAGTTCGACAAGACAACACATATAACATAATATTTATCCGCACTATATATACACATAAAGTAGTATTTAACCGCGCTATGTTTTGTGTATTAAAGGTTCTGACAGGTACGAAATAGCTTTATGTCAGTTGGGTCGCTTTTTCAGTTCGACAAGACAACACATATAATATAGTATTTATCCGCACTATATATACACATAACGTAGTATTTCACTGCGCTATGCTTTGCGTGTTAAAGGTTCTGACGGGTACGAAACAACTTTATGTCAGTTGGACAACTTTTTCAGTTCGACAAGACAACACACATATATAAAATAACAAACATAATTAACATTAAATTAATCAGCTTTATGAAATTTCAATGTTGTTTCCAGTTCTTCCGAATATATAATTTTTTTAATTATTATTAAAAACTAAAACAGAAAAGTAATTAACAAACATAATTTTATTTTATAAATATTGCAACATAAACAAACACAACTAAATATTATAACATAAGCTTATTGATAGTTAGGCATAATAGAAGAACGCCCACCACGAGCTTGATTACTATTGCCACTTCAAATGACATTTTCGACGGTTGTGTCCTGTTTGCGAGCATATACCACATCTGCGCGTATAAACACTAGTTTTGCATACATGTTCTCTTCTACACCTGTATTCGGCGCAAATTGGTCTTGTTACACACCATTTTAAATGGTTCAGGCGACTAATAATGCTCAGCACCGACTGGCTACAACTGCCCACAATATGTGTTTATGTACTTCGCAACAATATATTGTTGATCAACATAGTTGGTTACACCTAAACCAATTTATTGAAAGCACTTGAAGGCATATGAGCAAGGCATGTGGTAGATGGAAAATTTCCCGCAAGAGCATAACCTTGTAGATTTATTTACATTATGTACATTATTTCCCCAATTTTGATGGATAGTGGTGCGAACTTCAAAATATTTCTTTCGTTATCATACTGAAAAAATGAATGCCAATGTGCTCGCCATCTGTATTTCTCAAATCTCTTCATCGACACTGGCATAAATTCAACACCCCTTTCCATCAATGATGTTACAACTGCTGACCTTTTAACAAAACTCTCTGCCATCTGCTTGAACGGCATCCGCACCATGGCTAGGATAGACAATCTTATTGCTAACTTCAATAACCCGTTGAAAGACTGACATATTTGTAGTCAGAGTTCCCCATCGCCTGCCGCCATCCACATGCAAAGTCCACTTTTCAGAGTCATGTCGCATTAACCAACGATAGGTTGCCTCTTCTTCTTGCATGATATATTCCACGTGCTTCCGGAATTTATGTTGTTGGTGGTCTGTTGCTGCCATCCACAACAAATCATACAGATCCTTGTTGGGATATGCCTTTCGGAAATTGGCTTTAAAATGCCTCACACAGTAACGGTGGTAGGCATAAGGTTCTTGCCATGCATGCAAGTTCTCCACAGAACTTAAGACACCACTGTGTCGATCAAATATTAGACAAATATCGCAATGTTGTTTGACAACGTGCTATTTCAAGTGGTTCAAAAATAACATCCACGTCTCTTGGGTTTCATTGGCACAAATAGCAAAAGCTAGAGGAAATACTCTATCCATTAGCATCTACTACCACGGCTATCAACAACTTGATATCGTACTTTCCACAGACATGAGTGACGTCTATGGATATTATGGGCCGGCAATGCAAAAAACCATCAATTACTGGTTTAAACACCCAGAACACGTTATTGAATATATATTATGGTTTACCCGAATTTTGCTCAAGCTTCCATTCAACAACCGTCCCGGGGTTAAACTGTTGCAATGCGGCCATGTACCTGGGCAGAGATGCAAATGACTTATCCCACTTGCTATAGACTATTTCAAACGCTCGTTGGCGCCCGAGATATGCCTTTCTTTTGGTAATGGTATGGCCATGTTCCTGGTGGACTGCTGTAATGCACTCTTCGATTTTATACCTAACGGATGCTTCGATGTGTGGAATAAGGACATGAGAAATCAAGTCAATATCCAAGTTGAAGTGATTCGCATTAAATTTGTCCATTTCGCATGTGTGGGTGGGAATGTATTTACCCAATTTTCCACATACCTATCTTTTTGTTGCTCACACGCAATATCCAATGACATGGCCAAAACCACTTGCGACAAACAACCTTGTATACAAACGGACTTGACTCTCATACCGTCATCTTACGACACTTTTTTATGTTGTGCATTTTACAAGTCCTGCTTACGCGTGCTTTATCAGGAAAAAACATGCCCTTTGCCAGCACCGTTGGTCTAGGTTTGTCACACCTTATTTTTTACACACCACACCGAAGGTGGTATATAAGAGAGTTTTTCTACTTTAAGTGACATTATTCGAAATGAGATTATTTATCCATTTTATTCAAAGTCGCCACTTGGGATAGTTTATTTGGTGTCCCAAGTCACCGGTTTATTTTAAATCTTAAATCGAGGAAAATTCAACTTTCCTTGTGAAGTCTGCGAACCAAAAATTCTGAATAAGGAATTCTATTAACCCGACGGAAGGTGTTAGGCACCCCCAAATTCCGTGGTTCTAGCACGGTCACTTAAACTGTTACAATTGGCCCATTATATGATTTTAATACATATTTTAGCCTATGGTATATTTTTAAATTATTTACCAATTTTGATTATTTTTAAGAAGATTTCAACGTCATCTAAAACATGTCTTTGGACCACGTCACATGAAATTCACTCGCGGTCAGCGATACATTTTATTTAACGTTGTTTAGATTTGGAGTTGGGTCACATGAAATGCACACCCGAGTTTAAAGAAATTAATTTTACTAGCACGCCTAAAGCAACTACACACTTTCAAGTTAATGACAAGATTTGCGAGGGCCATGGAAAATTCATCTAATAGCACACCTCGATTTCTAAAGAGTTACAATTAATTACATGAGGGCCATGGGTTAATCATTTCCTAAGCTTGAGATTATTGCAGTGTCGCATATAATGGAGAAAGGAACTTGGAGTTAATGTTTGATTTATACATGACCAAAGAATTCTTGGTACGCTCAAATGAGCTCAAAAGCTTGTGATGATTCTGGTTCTCTATTCAAGGCTGGAAATTCCATGGGAGCCCACACACGTGAAATTACCCAGTATATGACAAAACAAAATGTGCCACTAAATAAGCCAACCACATATTTCAACAAATTAATACTAAGAACATTAGCTTATTCATGCATTATCCTACAATAAAGTGAGAACAAAGTCTATGATGAACCCTTGAAATTGCTGGACCATTTTTACTTAATCCATCTTTTCTTTGAATTTAAAAATACCGAGTATAAACATGATGTACATGACTGTTGCCTTTTTGTCCCTTAAGAATAATTGCGCTTGGGAATGTGAACATGATGCACATGACTATTGTTGTTCCCATGAACCGAAAGAAGTACCAAATATTCGGAATGGCTACAGTAGCTCTATAAATGAATGTAAGTAAAACAAAAGTAAGGGGAAAAGAATTGTAATGTTTTTGGGGCCAACAGAGGTCTCTTAAGAAAGAACAGTTCATCCACATTTAAACAAAACTAAACAGCAGCTCCATAAGTTCAAGCTTTGTCATAATAATCCTTTGCATAACAAGTGACTATTTCCATAATCCCACTTCAACTAAACAAATATTATTCAGTGATAATCCTAATCATTGAAATAAAGTCCTGCTACTCAAACTCAAATGAAAATGAAAGTAAAGAGATTCTGTGAGGGTACCCCCAGTAGCACAACACTTGAAATGACTTCAAACTCAAATATTCAGATTTAAACACCTAACAAAGTAATTAAATAAAGATCTAGTAGCAAATCCCAACGATACACCAAAATTAGACATGGATTCAACAAGCTATTTAGGCCTTCATTCATACATAGTCGAGAATTACAGAGGAAGTGATTAACATACCTAGATATGAATTCACCAACAACGAACAACCCAAATAAGGCTTAGAAGCATAAGGTGAATCTAAGTTAACACTGTCCAACAACAAACAACAACGAAAATCAACAAATTCAACGGTAAATAAAATCAGCCTCAAACCAACTAGAATCCCATTTTTATCTCAAATTTTGCCAGCCTCTGCTTCTCGTCCATTTTTCCTCTCTTATCTGTATGTGCGTGAGTGAAGGAGAGGGAAGGATGAAAGCTACACCATTTTTCTTTTAAGGGAAGGGTCTGTCCTGGTTTTTCATGGGAAGATGAAGGAGAAGCAACGAAAACGAGAGCTGGGTTGCTCAGATCCGCCCCTTTTTCCTATTTCTCTGAGGGTCTTCTCCCATCTCTCTGTTTAGGTTAGGTCATTTTAATGAGAGGGTATCCGGGTCGAGTAAAAAATAAATGGGTTTGGTCCGGTTATTGGGCTTGGGTCAAGGGAAGTGTTGGATCAGATATGGGCTAGGTGAGAATTGGCCAAATTTCACAAGACAAACCTTTTTCCAATTCTTTCTTTTATTTACTATTTTTTCTTTTTCTTTTAATTAAAATCCTACAAATTAAAAATCATAAATTGTCTAAAAATGTGAAATTAAACTAATTAACTAATTACAAAATTATAAAAACTACTTAATCCTAAATTAAAAGAGAAAAATCAATAAAAGAAAGAAAAATGTAAAATGAAGCATTTTTTTGTGCTTTTCAATTTTTATAAAATAAATAATTACTGATTAATTCTAAAAGTATAAGAACAAATCCTAAATGTAATACATGATATTTTTGGTATTTTTTAATAATTAAAATAAAAATTAAATGTGCACAAAAATGCAAACCATTAATAAGAATCCTACAAAATGGCAAATAATTAAAAATATCTATTTTATTTGATTTTATAAGAGTATTTATTGTAGGAAAAAAAATCACGTACTTACAGCTGCCCCTCTTCACTCGAAAACATGAAGAGTTTTCGAGCAAAGATAAAGTGAGCAATATGAGAGATTTTTACCCGTTTGGAACTCCATGAGAAGCATTTTTTAAAAAGAGCCTGGCCGAACCTTGCTTCAGAGGTTGCCTACACATCCTTGGCTATAAAGGAATCAGGTCAGTGTAGTTCTGGAAGTTTTGGTAGCTGGGACTACCGAGTAGCTGTGACTTCACAGTTGTTGTTGTTGTTTATGCTTGTTGAGCTCCTTATTACACCAAAAGTGGAAAATAAAAAGCTAAACTAGCTAATCCTATCAGCTACGAGTTACAAGATTCATATCTATAATGCTTCTGAAGATTGATCTTGAGTCTTGGCTAGTTCTTGCTGCATACTACAATCCGAATCTTGATGCTTGTCAGCTGCATGTGCTAGTTCTTTCTTCAGCATTGGATCAAGGCGGAACATGCGAAGCTTGTGACTTCAATCATATCATGAGCAGTCTACATCTCTGTCCACTTCAACATTTTGAATTCACTTATTTTGTTCTTTTTTTCTTTTCTTTATTCTGGACTGAGGTTTATTCTTTCGTCTACCTCATATCCCGTGCCTCAAGGTCAAACCTACTCGGATGCCAAAACAAACAAACGAATGAAATTTTTCTGCCCCAATTTTCACTAGGAAAATTTCGCGAGTTATTTGCAACAAAATCTAAACTATTTTTATTGAAAGCAATAAAATCAGGATTGTGTATCCTTGGGAATAGGGCATGAAGCACTAAATCGGGTATATTGCCTAGTTATGCTGGGAAAATAACCGGGTTATGCCAGAAAAAAAAGGTCCTCGGGTTATGCTGGGGAAGCCCACGGGTTATGCCGGATGAAAGAAAAAGGTCCTTGGGTTATGCCAGGGAGGTCCTTGGGTTATGCCGAGATATCAGAAAAAAGGTCTTTGGGTTATGTCAGGGAGGTCCATGGATTATGCCGGGACAGAAGAAAAAAAGGTCTTTGGGTTATGCTAGGGAGGTCCATGGGTTATGGCAGGATAAAAGAAAATGGTCCTTGGGTTATGCTAGGGAGGTCTGCGGGTTATGCCGGGATAAAAGAAAAAGAGGTCCTTGGGTTATGCTAGGGAGGTCCACGGGTTATGCCAGGATAAAAGAAAAAGATCCTTGGGTTATACTAGATAAAATAAAAAAGGTCCTTGGGTTATGCCAGGAAGGTCCACAGGTTATGCCGGGATAAAAGAAAAAAGGTCCTTGGGTTATACTAGGAAGGTCCATGGGTTATGCAGGGATAAAAGAAAAAAAGTCCTTGGGTTGTGCCAGGGAGGTCCACGGGTTATGCCGGGATAAAAAAAAGGGTCCTTGGGTTATGCTTGGGAGGTCCACGGGTTATGCCGGGATAAAAGAAAAAAGGTTCTTGGGTTATGCCAGGGACAACTAGGGAATGTGGCCCTATGTTAGAAAGGATGCAGCTAAAGATTGAAGGCTCTATGCTACCATGATTTTGGGATTTTTTTTTTTTAAATTTATTTATTTAAGAAAAATGAGTAAAATGCAAGAAAGAATTTGGAAGAGACTTCCCTTTCGGACTGATTATTGCTGCAAAACTGTTTCTAGCCCTTGCGTAGTTTCTCTTTGGTTGCACCTGCTTCTTGCAAGGTTGCTTTGGATTGTACCGGTTTCCTGTTTTCAAACAAAGAACAATTGTTAGTTTGAAACGGTGGTTGGTTTTGTGGCCTTGACAGTTTTGATCACTTGATCTCAACCCAATTTTTGGTGAGAACCTCTGCTGCTTGCTGGCTTTTGACCTCTCTCCTAAACCGAGGGGCTCAACTTTTCAAAAATTTATCGTGACGGCTCGCTCGTATGGGGCTTTGGTCCTTTCACTTTATTCTGCTTCTAGGGGATTTTGACTTGGCTTTTCTTTCATTTTCAATAACTTTGGGTTTCAAAGCATCGATCCTCATGGCCAGTCAGGGCCGACTTGATGCACTCGCCGAGGCTGGGTACTTTCTCTGCATTTGGCCTTTATTAAGTAGAAACATGTAAAACCAATCTTGCCACCTTTTCTTTGTATTAATTTCGGAACCAGAGTTAGATCGAAAGGGATTCAAGGAAAAGTAAACAAAGGACAAGAAAATGAATTTAAAGGAGAAGTGTCCCTTTCGGGGATGAAGGATGGACTTATCTGGGGTGCATGCAGACTTCAAATAGACATGACATACTTCTTGGACTAGACAACCGATACGCACAACAATCCCAATTTCTCATAAACCTATTGCGACCCGTTTTTCAAAATCGAGAAACCTTTCCAGGACTCTTTCAATACCAATGGTAATGAGGGATTCTCCTTTTCGATCAACGGTGCCCTTTTCGGATTTTCGCGAATCGACCTCTCTCATTTCTCTTCTCACTGTTGCATTTTAGTGCTCTCTGTGAGTTTTCACTAACAAGACTCTCATTTTTAGTTTCTCTGCTTACCATAGCCTTACGGTGCCCATAGGTTTTCACCAATAAGACTCTTATTTTATTTCTCATCATAACTGCATCATATCCAAACTACTGCGTTCTCTGATTTTGAAAACCTTTCACCGTTTGATCGGAAGGACTTGAACAAGGTTTGGGTAAAAGAATCTGGATGGAATTACAACTTTGGAACCGTTCTGGTGGGCTCATTGCCAAACCATTATAACATCTGCCCCAATTTCACTTTTTGGGAAAATTAGATTTTTTTTTTGGTATGACTGAACCCTAGGGAGAGGCTGCCTACGTATCCTTTCGGAATCAAATCGAACGTAGTTCAGTAAGTCTTTGTTTTTTTTGTTTTTTTACAAACATCCTTGAGTTACAAAGAGGGAAATGAAAAAAGGTAACCGACTCAAAGAGTTAGCAACAGATTGGAGTGTTTGGGGTAGCAAGAATGAAAGCCTTCGTCATCCCAATCGGACGATGTCGTTGTTGCAGAAAGCCTAAACATAATACCTTTTTACTGCGTCCGCGTTCACAGCTACTTCGGGATCATTTCCTTCGACATCTCCCAAGTACAATGCTCCTCTTGGCAATATTTTTCTGATGATATACGGGCCCTTCCAATTAGGAGCGAATTTCCTTTCACTTCCTGTTGATAGGGAAGAATGCGCCTTAACACGAGTTGCCCCGCTTTGAATTTCCTGGGCTGCACTTTCTTGTTGTAAGCACGAGCCATTCTTTGTTGGTACAACTGCCCGTGGCAGACCGCAGCCATTCGCTTTTCATCAATCAGTGTCAACTGCTCTAGACAGGTGTTGACCCACTCACTATCTTCAATTTCAGCTTCGATAATGATCCAGAGAGAGGAGATTTCAACCTTTGTGAGTATCACGACTTCAGTGCCATAGACCAGGAGGTATGGGGTTGCTCCTACCGATGTGCGCACTGTAGAGCGATATCCTAGTAATGCAAAAGGTAACTTTTCATTCCACTGCCTGGAGCTCTGAACCATCTTTCTCAAAATCTTCTTGATATTCTTGTTTGCTGCTTCGACGACACCATTTGCTTTAGGCCGATAGGGAGTAGAGTTCCTATGCATAATTTTGAATTGTTCGCATATCTCCTCCACTGTAGTGCATGAATCAAATCGCCGTGCACCTGACACTGATGACACTTTCGGACAAAGCTGAAACAATCCTTTTCCATGGTTATCCAGTAGTAGCTCGCTCAAAGGATCTTCTTTGCTAAAACATACCCGTTCATGTGGGGTCCGCATACTCCTGCGTGCACTTCATGCATGATTCTTCCAGCCTCTTCTGCATCAACACATCTTAACAAGTTGAGGTCCGAAGTTCTTTTGTACAATACATCACCACTAAAAAAGAAACCACTCGCGTGGCATGTAATGGTTCTCTTTTGGTCCCCACTATATTCTTGTGTTTTCAGAAATCTTTTAATGTCATGGTACCATGGTTGGGTATTTGGTTCTGCTTCAACTGTATTACAATAACCATGCCTTTCTTGGATTTGGATTTCCAAGGGATCTATGTGAGCATTGCCTGGGTACGACAATATTGAAGCCAAAGTAGCAAGTGCGTCAGCCAATTCGTTGTGACAATGAGGGATGTACCTAAACTCTATCGATTTAAATCGCTTGCTAAGGTCTTCTAAATGCTGCATGTAAGGGATAAGCTTAACATCTCGGGTTTCCCATTCTCTTTGGGCTTACCGGATAATCAGATCGGAATCTCCCATGATCAACAACTCTTCGACATCCTGGTCGATTGCCATGTTCATGCCGATGATATAGGCTTCATACTCGGCAGTGTTGTTTATGCAGAAAAACCGAAGCCGGGATGTGGCTGGGTAATGCTGACCACTAGGCGAGATCAAAACTGCCCCAATTCCCATACCTTTTGCATTTACTGCTCCATCAAAGAATATCTTCCACGCATAGTATCCTCGGATATTGCCTCGACCGAATTTATCTCTTCATCCGGGAAATAAGTGTTCAGAGGTTGGTATTCATCATCAACTAGATTTTCAGCCAAATGATCTGCCAACGCCTGGGCTTTCATTGTCGTGCGAGTGACATAGACTATGTCAAATTCAGTGAGCAGAATCTGCCATTTTGCTAATCTCCCCGTGGGCATTGGTTTCTGGAATATGTATTTCAAATGATCCAACCTTGTTATGAGGTAAGTGGTGTAGGCCTGCAGATAATGTCAACTTCTGAGCGACCCAAGTTAAGTCACAACAGGTTCTTTCTAACAGAGTATACTTAGATTCATAGCTGGTAAACTTCTTGCTCACATAGTAGATTGCCTGCTCTTTCTTTTCGGTTACATCATGTTGCCCGAGGACACAACCAAAAGAGTTTTCCAAGACTGTCAGGTACAAGAACAGAGGCCTCCCTGGTTCTGGTGGGACCAATACCGGTGGATTGGACAGATACTCCTTGATCTTATCAAAAGCTTCTTGACATTCATCCATCCACTTGATTGCCATATCTTTCTTCAATAATTTGAATATGGATTCACACGTGGATGTTAACTGAGCAATGAACTGGTTGATATAGTTTAATCTGCCCAACAAGCTCATCACATCCTTCTTGGTTCTCGGAGGAGGCAAATCCCGAATAGATTTTATCTTTGTTGGTTCTAACTCAATACCTCTCCGGCTAACTATAAAGCCCAAAAGTTTGCCCGAGGGGACTCCAAACACACATTTGGTTAGGTTCAACTTCAAATCATATTTGCGCAACCGCTCAAAGAATTTTCTCAGGTCTCGGACATGGTCATCCTGGGT
This sequence comes from Nicotiana glauca, assembly GCA_026770625.1. NCBI lineage: Eukaryota > Viridiplantae > Streptophyta > Magnoliopsida > Solanales > Solanaceae > Nicotiana > Nicotiana glauca. Next base: position 44,415 of record MU673311.1, read on the forward strand.
TTTGGATTTGATGATTACGTCGTCCACATACACCTCTATTTCTGGTGCATCATATCATGGAAAATGGCAGTCATGGCCCTCATGTAGGTTGCCCCAGTATTTTTCAGCCCAAATGGCATGACTATGTAATAGTATGTACCCCAAGGTGTGGTAAAGGATGTCTTCTCCGCATCTTCTTCATCCATCAACACCTAGATATCCTGCGTAACACTTCACGAAGGAATGTATCTCATGTTTGGCGCAGTTATCAACAAGGATGTGGATGTTTGGCAGGGGGAAGTTATCTTTGGGACTGGCTTTGTTTAGATCTCTGTAATCCACACACACTCGGGTCTTTCCATCCTTCTTCGGCACTAGGACTACATTGGCTAGCCATGTGGTGTACCTGACCACTCGGATCACCCTTGCTTTCAACTGTTTCATGACTTCCTCTTTGATCTTGTCACTAATATCAGTTTTAAACTTCCTTTGCTTTTGCTAGATATTGGGTAATCAGGGTAAGTTGGAAACTTATGAACCACCAAATCGACACTCTGTCCTGGCATGTCATCATATGACCAAGCAAACACATCTTTGAACTCAAACAAGAGTTGGATTAATGCATCCCGGGTTTTTTCATCTATGTGAATGCTTATCTTAGTTTCCCTGATTTCTTTAGCACTACCCAAATTAACTGACTCAGTGTCGTCTAAGTTAGGCTTAGGTTTATTCTCAAATTGTTCCAGTTCTCGATCTATTTCCCTAAAAGCCTCTTCTTCATCATATTCTGGCTCTTGGTTCATTATTTCACAGTTAGACAGTGTGTTTGGATCAGAGCATAAAGTCCGCAAACATGTCATGTTATTTAAAGTCGCATTATTAGAACGAGACTCCCGCCTGATTGGAAATGGCGTAGCCTTCCAATTTTGCAGTTTTGCTTCAGGTCCCATGTGTAGCACCTCAGCGGTGCTTGATCCTTCCCCTGGCTGGACCATGTGGGTTTCATACAATATCTTCCTCATTGCCCCACAGATATCTTCAATTTCTTTGGCCGTAAAGGCCTCATCTTCTTCTTCCTTATGGTACTTCAGCTTGACAAATGTTCTGCACAGATGCGACACCGGCTGAGGCAAGACCCAACCATCTTTCTTTCTATCATCTGCCTATTTTTCATCCGCTGGAGTGGGTCGGAAGCCTACCCCAAAGAATTTTTCACTGGCGGTTAGGGTGATAGGTTTAGTTATTCCTTGCAATGATTTCCCAAGTCCCTTCCCAGGTTTATAGCCATGCCTGATCATTTCTTTGGCCACCATGATTGATGCATTGGAAAGGAAAGGTTGGGGGCAAGGGTTTCCCTCTTCGCACTGGTCTACGACCACAATCTCAAAGGCTTGATAGACTATATGCTCACTCCCCTCTCTTGCTTCAAGACATAAGACTAATGGGTCCCGATAAATTAATTGCTCATCTTCCACACAGAATACAAACTCTTGATCCTCATGCTTGAACTTCACCATCTGGTGGAGAGTAGAAGGTACATCCCATGCTGCATGAATCCGCAGCCTCCCCAAAAGAAAGTTGTAGGATGTGTCCATATCTAGAACCTGGAAGTTACTTCAAAGTCTACTGGGCCGATGGTCAGAATCAGATCAATCTCTCCAATCGTATCCCTTTTGATACCACCGAAGGCACGTACACATGCATTGTTGGTCGGATTCTTTCGGTACCGATTTACATACGTTGCAGAGTTGAGAGTGGGAAAATATCTACCCCAGAGCCTCCATCCAACATAACCCTTTTCATGTAGTACCCTTCGCATTTGACTGTCAGGTGTATGGATTTGTTGTGTGCGGCCCCTTCTGGGGGCAAATCATTTTTGCTGAAGGAGATCTGGTTGACTGCAAAAAATCTTTCTACCATTCTCTCCAACTGCTCTACAATGGTCTCAACAGGCACATATGTTTCGTTAAGGGTCTTGATCAATACCTTTTGATGTTCGGTAGAGTTCATCAACAGAGATAACAAGGAGACTTGTTGGGGAGATTTTCGAAGTTGGTCGATCACCTCATAATCCGCTATTTTCATCTTTTGGAAGAAGGCCTCTGCTTCTTCGGCACTCACAGGCTTCTTAGATAGGAAGCGCTTTCTAGTGGCATTGTTCACCTCTTCCAAATTGAAATACTTTTCAGCCGGGTTGTTTTCTTAAACTTCCCCTGAGATTTCTTTTCCTTTGTATGTCACCACTGACTTGCTATAATTCCAGGGCATAGCGACAGGATCCGTCATGGGCCTTTGTGGTGCGCGGCCAATAACCACAGGCTCACTCAGCCTTGGTGGATTAATTGGCCTCCGCATCACATAAGCTCTCTTGGGCACATACATTTGGGTTGTCTTATTAAGCTCAAATCTCCTGGTAGGACTCAATGTCATTTGCTTTTCTTTGCGGCCTCAAGGGACATACAGAACATCATCTTTGGGGGCGTTTCCCCAGTCTCAGCTTCAATTTTCTTCTCCGACTTTGAAGTGGTGGTTTTGTTCTTTTTCACCCCTTTGTCTTGCTTTGGGGTAGCTTTTGGTTTCTTTTCTACATCAGCGATGACAATGATGGCCTTCAATGCTGGGTCAAATTCCTTGTCCTCACAAATCATTCTGATTACCGGCCCGTTGTTGTGGACCGATAGTGGGTTATTGGTCACATTAGGAACATCTTCATCCTTTAGCATTATCTTCCTTTGTTCTATTAAGTCTTCCACAACCCTCTTTAAAGTCCAACAATTTTCTATATCATGCCCTTCAGCCCCTGAATGACAAGCGCACCGGGTGCCACGTTGGTAAGAGGGTGAATCTGGGTTTATCCTATTCGGGGGTACAGGTTGAAGCAAACCCATTTGGACCAATTTGGGAAATAGACTAGAATAGGACTTACCAATAGGTGTGAAGTTTGTTCTCCTTAGTGGCTCCCGGGCACGAAAGTTATTTTGTAGAGGTCGGGGATTGTAGTTAGCTTAGTAAGGAGGTTGATTTCTGGGAAGTGGAGTTATGTTCTGGTTAAATTGTTGTTGTGACATGACATAAGGTTGAGCATTCATGACTGTGTATGGCTGAGGAGCATAGGCCACATCTTGGTAGGGGTAATAGTGTTGTGGGGTCCTTTCTGAGAAAATGGATCTGGGAGTACGGTGTTTTCTTGCACCCGACGCTGCCATGAATACTTATTCCTTTTTCTTGCCCTTCGCTACTCCTCCAGACCCACCCTGAATGGCTTGGGAGGTAGCTCTGATAGCGTATTGGCTTAGAATTCGACCCGTTTAAACCCATTTTCAACCATTTCGCCAATCTTGATGGCTTTAGCAAACGGTTTACCCATTGCGGACATCATATTTTGGAAGTAGTCGGCTTCTTGGGCTTGGAGGAAAACTGTGACCATTTCTATCTCATCCATGGGAGGCTTTACCCTAGAGGCCTGCTCACACCATTTAACTGCGTACTCTCGGAAGCTTTCCAAGGGTTTCTTCTTCAAGTTTGTCAAAGAGTTCCTATTCGAAGCAATATCAATGTTGTACTGGAACTGCCTGATGAAATCTCTAGCAAGATCATTCCAGATATGCCAGCGGGATATATCTTGGTCCATGTACCATTCAAATGCGATACCAACCGGACTTTATCTGAAATAGGCCATGAGGAGTTCTTCCTTTCCACCGGCTCCTCGCAGCTGGTTGCAATATCTCTTAATATGAGCAATAGGATCACCATGTCCATCATACTTCTCAAATTTTGGGGTTTTGAATCCCAATGGTAGATGCACATGAGGGAACATGCATAAATCGGCATAGGATACACTTTTCTGTCCACTCAAGCCTTGTATGCTTTTGAGACTCTGTTCCATACTCCTCATCTTTCTCGTAATCTCTTCTTGCTCAGGAGTTTTGGTGGTCTTTTCTTGCCCCACAGTGAACTCATACCGGGGTAGTTGAGGGTAAGTATACGTGGGAAACTGAGGGGGTTCCATTGGGAAGGTAGGTGTTTGGAAGGTGAAAGCTGATGGGTCAAAACTAGGCCTAGGTAGTGTAGGATGTGCTGTGGCCGAGCAAGGTGGAGCGGTGAAGATATTTGAAGCTTCACCGGACATTAACAATTGGGGGCAAACCTTAGAAGGTGTTCCCACAAAATGAGCTGAGATAGTTGGGTGTCCTAGTGGTGTATTTGGGTGACTGATCGGGACAGTGGATGTACCGCTTGCTATAGGAAAGAGTTCGGGGAATCCTAGGATTGCTCTTGGTGGCTCTCTTCCATTTTCCCAAGCGTCCCACATTTCCATAACTCGGAGACGCATAATTCTATTTTCTTTGGCAGTTGCCGATTCTGAGGTCGGGATGCTTGAGATTGGACTATCATCCATGATAGGAATTGTTGGCAGAGTCATTTCTGAAGACATTTCGATGCTCCCTTTTGATCTCGTAAAGCATGGGTGCGAAGCTAGGTTACCACAAAAACCAACCACCGTTCTATAAAAACTTGAGCTTACATAACAACAATAAACAGTTAGTTTAAAACAAATGATAGATAGGTAATCGCACGTTGGAGGTGTGATGCACCTATACCGTTAAATGTGTTTCTACATATTTTGCAACGGTTGCATGCTTCATCCCGGCTTTACTTATTTTTCTCTAATTTTCTTCTCTATGCTTCCACTTTTTCTTTTTCATCTCTCTTTTTTCTTTTTCTTTTCTTTTATGGAATTATTCACAAAATTATGACCGGATCCGATGAGGATTGCCTACGTATCACGACGCCACGTGAATCAGATCATTACGTAGTTCAAGAGGTAAATGCAAAAAATAAAAGAACAATTTTTTTTTTCAAATTTTCATTAATACAACCTTACTGAATTATAAAAAGACTCAAAACATACCTTTTCTAAGACTTTAAAACTCAGGACATGCCTTTTCTAGGAATTGAAAACAGACTCGAAATATGAAAATACAGACTCTGAATAAGGAAGAAAATACAATCAAGAAAACATCAACGCCTCCAACCTTGCCCTAGGAACACCAACTGGTCTTGCAGCGAGCCTACTTGCCATGTCATCTTGGAGCCAATATAGTTCTTCCATTATCTGACGGATGAAGATCATTACAGTGGCGAAAAACATGGATCTTGTCATGTCCTCGCACGCACTACATTTCATGGGGATGTAGTCAATAATCCTTCAAACCCTCTCTCTTATGATGCCCTTCTCTTGCAATAAACGGCCAATCTGACAGGATCTAGCCTCTAAGAACTGGGTGGCAGTGTGAGTTTGCTCTTGCAAGTGCTGTAAGTCCTCTTTCAACCTTGCCATTAAGGTGTAACAATGTTCTATCTCAACCTTAAATTTTTTTTCCTGTTTAGCCATTTCACCTTCGAGGTTGCCAATAGCCTTTTCCCAACCTATGACCCCTCTTTCATATCTTTCTTTCATCTGTTGAAGGAAAGTTGTGCGCCCTTTGGCATTTTTAGCTAACCTCGTTCGTGCTTTTGCTAGTTCAGACTCAGCTTCTGCAGGTCATCTTCATAGTCACGCACCTTTTGAGTAAGGTTATAAATGAGCCTTTCATCTTTCCTGCTTCGGCCCGGATTTTCGGCTGCTATTTTCAGCTGTCAAACGTAGGCCCTGAGAGCGTCATTTTCTCGAAACAATCTTCTCCTCTCACCCTCGACCTCTTGTGCCTGTAAATCGTTATTGAAGGTGACATTTCTCAACTCTTCTCGCAGATCATGGATGGTGGCAATATAACTTTTCCTTTTCCCCCCCCAGGCTAACCTTTCCTGAATTTTGTCATCAAAGTCTTGAACATGGGGCCTTTTGGCTGGCCTTACGGGTTCGGGCTCGGGCTCGGGCTCGGGCTCGGGCTCATTTTACACATGAAAACTCCTTTCAAACCAAGTAGCATAATTGGGATCAACTTCGCCCTTAGCCGGGTCTGGTACCTAGGTGTTACTTTTAGATACCGACAACAATCCAGTCCCTTTGAACTAAAGCCTCGGTTATCGTTGCTTCTGGGTATAGCTCAATGACCTGAGTGCTTAGGTCTGCCTCTTCGGGTATCACCTGATATCTTCCCAGTTGTCACAGAACTCTTTGCGGTGCATATGGTTGTATACTCCTTGCTCCCATCATCATCAAGTAGCCCTTTGAAGCGGTCATGTATATGATTTATGTTATCGGGAGCAATCCTATGGTCAATTCAATTTGATTTGCTCTCAATTTTCTTAAATAAGAAACCCATGCTTCAAACCCTTCCGGTGGTTTGTAATATTCCACCCTTTCCTCATGCTTTTGACAAAATTGTTCCCGTCTGAAGCATATCTCATGAACTTAGAGTGGCGGCGAAGGTGTTCGATCATCCACATCTGAAGAAGAATATTGCAGCCTTCGAAAAATTGACCCCCAAATTTGCACAACGTTAATGCTCGGTAAATGTCCGCCAGCACTAATGGGACAAGTGTGTGATCTTTTTTGCCGATGAGGACATGTGCGATTCTAGGTCATATAGTACCCTCAGAATTCGGAAATACCATGATTCCTAGAAATGCCACGATAAAAGCAAACCGATGATGAATTTTCCATATGCTCTTGTCTTGTTTGTTACTCAACCCATTTTCATGTGTTTCAAACCCGGCTGAGTGCCCAAACCTGAAATAGAGGAAGTAAAACGAACAACTCCTTTTGCTTGCGCGGTCCTTGCTCATTTGTTTGCTAATTTTCAAAAGATCGAAGAATTTGTGTACTGAGGGAGCCCCGGGGAATATGAGTTGCTACTTTCTTAACTCTTGGCTAAAATCAATATACCCAGCTATTTCTACCAGAGTAGGTGTGAGCTCAAAATCCGAGAAACAGAACACATTGTGAACGAGATCCCAAAAGGTCACCAAAGCCTTAATTAAATCCTCATGTAGTTTGAAGTGCATGATGTCAACCAGGGGGACCCAACTGCTCTTTTACCCAAACTTGGCCATCTTCATCTAAATCACCCTACCACTTACGTAGCTGCATCTGAGCCCTTTCTATGACAGTTTGCGATGATTCCTTGATGGTATTCATTTGTACCTGTGGAGGGTTATGGTTAGGGTTGACTCTTGTGGACTTTTTTTTTTTTTGCAAAACAAGTTTTTTATAAAAAGAAACAATGGACAAGGACCCCTTTTATTTCTATGTTTAGCAAAATGGTCGTTTTTGCAAACGTGACCCCTTCACAATTCCAAACGAATTTTGAGGCCGAGGGTAAATATTTTATTTGAAAAAATACCTTTTTGCTTATTCCTACCAAAAATAGTCGTTCGACAACTGGAATGTAATCTAAGGCTATTCCGGTAAGAAACGACTTAAATACAACTGAAGCTGGGTCGGCTTATTGTTTTGACCAAAAAGCCGAAACACCTTTTATTAAAAAAAAATGAAGCCAAACCTTATGTGGGTTGCCAACGTATTCCACATCCGGTGAGAATTAGATCTGCGCAGATTGGGAATAGAGTAAATAAACTAACTTTCCTTCTTCTTTTTTAATTTTTGATAGAAATGCTTTAAAAGAAGAAAGAAAAATATTTTTTTTATTTTTTTTATTTATTTTTGTTTTGCTTTTTTGAAAGAAATACTTCTAAAAAAATTATTTGCTTTTGATTTTAATTTTGGGAATTTTAGAAGTAAAAAGAAAATATTTTTGTTTGAATTTCTTTTGTTTTATCTTTTCCTAAGAAAGAAGATATTTTTTTAGATTTTGGAAGTTGCCTCTTAATTTTCGAAAGAGGGACTTTTAAGAAAATATTTTGGATTTTTGATTTTTTATTTATTTACAAAAATACTTCTAAAGAAAAGCAAAAATATTTTTTGGACTCAATTTTTTTCAAATATTTTTTTATTGACATTTAAGAAAGAAAGATATCTAAGAATATTTATTTTTTTGGATTTTTGTTTCTAATTTTTTTTTTGAGAAAAATACTTCAAAAAGAAGGAAACCATTTTTTTTAGTTTAGAAAAAACTACTTTTTTTTTTTAATTTTGTAAGGACATATTTTTAAAGAAGGATCTAAAGGAAAATATTTTTGGACTTTTTGAAAATTGGGGTCGGAACCGATAAGGTTTGCCTATGTATCTCACATCCGGTGAGAATCAGACCCGCATAGTTCGGTCAATTTTGTCATAAAAACATGATATTTGACTCATTCTTTGAAATACGTTTTCCTTTTTCTTTCTTTTTTTCAAAAATTCGGCAGAGTTTCGAGATATTTTCAAATACGGAGATTTTTAGAAACCAGGTAAATTCTCTCTTCTACCTCACTCTTGGTTTTTCTCTTTATTTCTTTTCCTAGCCGGTCAACATGCAAGCCAAAACAAATAATATTCACATAGCACGTAGGATGCATCAGGATGGTCTTTATTTTGGGTACACATGTCCTAGACGGACTCAACCCCTGTGTTGAGTCCCCAAGGTCAAATGCACATGATGCAAATAATCGTTCCTACTAGGGATCCGTCATGAGGTTGCATTATTCTAGGTTTAAAACCTGGGCTTGTGGACTAGACTTGGGTTACTCGAGAGGACAACTGGGGTCGAGAAGGGGGCAATGTACCGGGAATACAGAAGCTTCACCGACTTTGCAACTTGTCCGAAACTCGTTCTAAAATGGGATAAGATTCTAGACAGAAGAGAAGTCACACGAAGTGCACCCTTCTCCATGATTTAGAAGACTCGGAGAGAGGAAGAGTTTCATAGCAGTTTATATACAATTCACAGAATATCAAATCGGTAAAAGCATTTAGCACATTAGGCTTAAACATGTAGGAAAATCAGATAATAAATAAAGCCAATCATAACAACTATTCTAAGCTCGAATTCTTGAACCCTGAACCGAAGTTCTAGGTTTGGATCTCCAACGGAGTCACCAAAGCTGTCACACCTCCTTTTTTACACACCACCCCGAAGGTGGTATATAAGAGAATTTTTCCACTTTAAGTGACATTATTCGAAATGAGATTATTTATTCATTTTATTCAGAGTCGCCACTTGGGATAGTTTATTTGGTGTCCCAAGTCACCATTTTATTTTAAATACTAAATCGAGGAAAATTCGACTTTCCTTGTGAAGTTTGCGAACCAGAAATTCTGAATAAGGAATTTTATTAACCCGACGGAAGGTGTTAGGCACCCCCAAATTCCGTGGTTCTAGCACGGTCACTTAAACTGTTACAATTGGCCCATTATCTGATTTTAATACATGTTTTAGCCTATGGTATATTTTTAAATTATTTTCCAATTTTGATTATTTTTAAGAAGATTTCAACATCATCTAAAATATGTATTTGGATCACGTCACATGAAATGTACCAGTGGTTTACAACATATTTTATTTAATGTTGTTGAGATTTAACGTTGGATCACGTGAAATGCACACCCGAGTTTAAGGAAATTAATTTAACTAGCGCGCCTGAAGCAACTACGCACTTTCAAGTTAATAACAAGATTTGCGAGGGCCATGAAAAATCCATCTAATGGCACACTTAGATTTCTAAAAAGGTATAATTAATTACATGAGGGCCATGGGTTGATCATTTCCTAAGCTTGAGATTATTGCAGTGTCGCATATAATGGAAAAAGGAACTGTTGGAGTTAATGTTTGATTTATACATATGACCAAAGAATTCTTGGTACGCTCAAATGAGCTCAAAGGCTTGTGATGATTCTGGTTCTCTATTCAAGGCTCGAAATTCCATGGGAGCCCACACATGTGAAATTACCCAGTAGATGACAAAACAAAATGTGCCACTAAATAAGCCAACCACATATTTCAACAAATTAATACTAAGAACATTAGCTTATTCATGCATTATCCTACAATAAAGTGAGAACAAAGTCTATGATGAACCCTTGAAATTGCTGGACCATTTTTACTTAATCCATCTTTTCTTTGAATTTAAAAATACCGAGTATAAACATGATGCACATGACTGTTGCCTTTTTCTCTCTTAAGAATAATTGAGCTTGGGAATGTGAACATGATGCACATGACTATTGTTGTTCCCATGAACCGAAAGAAGTACCAAATATTCGGAATGGCTACAGTAGCTCTATAAATGAAAGTAAGTAAAACAAAGGTAAAGGGAAAAAATCGTAATGTTTCTGGGGCCAACAGAGGTCTCTTAGGAAAGAATAGTTCATCTACATTTAAACAAAAGTAAACAGCAGCTCTACAAGTTCAAGCTTTGCCACAATAATCCTTTGCATAACAGGTGACTATTTCCATAATCCCAGTTCAGTTAAACAAATATTATTCAGTGATAGTTCTAATCATTGAAATGAAATCCTGCCACTCAAACTCAAATGAAAATGAAAGTAGAGAGATTCTATGACGGTAACCCCAGCAGCACAACACTTGAAATGATTTCAAACTCAAATATTCAGATTTAAACACCTAACAAAGTAATTAAATTAAGAAGATCTACTAGCCAATCCCAACGATACACCAAAATTAGACATGGATTCAGCAAGCTATTTAGGCCTTCATTCATACATAGTTGAGAATTACAGAGGAAGTGATTAACATACCTAGATATGAATTCACCAACAACGAACAACCCAAAGAAGGCTTAGAAGCATAAGGTGAAACTCGGTTTACACTGCCCAGTAAGAAATAACAGCGAAAAGCAACAAATTCAACGGCAAATGAAATCAGCTTTGAACCAACTAGAACCCCATTTTTATCTTGAATTTTGCCAGTCTCTGCTTCTCGTCCATTTTTCTCTCTTATATGTATGTGCGTGAGTGAAAGAGTGAAGTAGGAGAGGGAAGGATGAAAGCTACGCCATATTTCTTTTAAGGGAAGGGTCTGTCCTGGTTTTTGATGGGAAGATGAAGGAGAAGTAGCGAAAATGAGAGCTGGGTTGCTCAGATCCGCTCCTTTTTCCTATTTCTCTAAGGGGTCGTTTGGTTGGAATATGAGTTATACCGGTATAAGTTATACCGGTATAAGTTATAATGGGATAAGTTATACCGGTATATGTTATAATGGGATTGTTGTTTATTCATTGTTTGGTATGTTGTATTAAGAATGAGAATTGAATAATTTATAAGAGAAAGGTATAAGTTATACCGGTATATGTTATAATGGGATTGTTGTTTATTCATTGTTTGGTATGTTGTATTAAGAATGAGAATTGAATAATTTATAAGAGAAAGGTATAAGTTATACCGGTATATGTTATAATGGGATTGTTGTTTATTCATTGTTTGGTATGTTGTATTAAGAATGAGAATTGAATAATTTATAAGAGAAAGGTATAAGTTATACCGGTATATGTTATAATGGGATTGTTGTTTATTCATTGTTTGGTATGTTGTATTAAGAATGAGAATTGAATAATTTATAAGAGAAAGGTATAAGTTATACCGGTATATGTTATAATGGGATTGTTGTTTATTCATTGTTTGGTATGTTGTATTAAGAATGAGAATTGAATAATTTATAAGAGAAAGGTATAAGTTATACCGGTATATGTTATAATGGGATTGTTGTTTATTCATTGTTTGGTATGTTGTATTAAGAATGAGAATTGAATAATTTATAAGAGAAAGGTATAAGTTATACCGGTATATGTTATAATGGGATTGTTGTTTATTCATTGTTTGGTATGTTGTATTAAGAATGAGAATTGAATAATTTATAAGAGAAAGGTATAAGTTATACCGGTATATGTTATAATGGGATTGTTGTTTATTCATTGTTTGGTATGTTGTATTAAGAATGAGAATTGAATAATTTATAAGAGAAAGGTATAAGTTATACCGGTATATGTTATAATGGGATTGTTGTTTATTCATTGTTTGGTATGTTGTATTAAGAATGAGAATTGAATAATTTATAAGAGAAAGGTATAAGTTATACCGGTATATGTTATAATGGGATTGTTGTTTATTCATTGTTTGGTATGTTGTATTAAGAATGAGAATTGAATAATTTATAAGAGAAAGGTATAAGTTATACCGGTATATGTTATAATGGGATTGTTGTTTATTCATTGTTTGGTATGTTGTATTAAGAATGAGAATTGAATAATTTATAAGAGAAAGGTATAAGTTATACCGGTATATGTTATAATGGGATTGTTGTTTATTCATTGTTTGGTATGTTGTATTAAGAATGAGAATTGAATAATTTATAAGAGAAAGGTATAAGTTATACCGGTATATGTTATAATGGGATTGTTGTTTATTCATTGTTTGGTATGTTGTATTAAGAATGAGAATTGAATAATTTATAAGAGAAAGGTATAAGTTATACCGGTATATGTTATAATGGGATTGTTGTTTATTCATTGTTTGGTATGTTGTATTAAGAATGAGAATTGAATAATTTATAAGAGAAAGGTATAAGTTATACCGGTATATGTTATAATGGGATTGTTGTTTATTCATTGTTTGGTATGTTGTATTAAGAATGAGAATTGAATAATTTATAAGAGAAAGGTATAAGTTATACCGGTATATGTTATAATGGGATTGTTGTTTATTCATTGTTTGGTATGTTGTATTAAGAATGAGAATTGAATAATTTATAAGAGAAAGGTATAAGTTATACCGGTATATGTTATAATGGGATTGTTGTTTATTCATTGTTTGGTATGTTGTATTAAGAATGAGAATTGAATAATTTATAAGAGAAAGGTATAAGTTATACCGGTATATGTTATAATGGGATTGTTGTTTATTCATTGTTTGGTATGTTGTATTAAGAATGAGAATTGAATAATTTATAAGAGAAAGGTATAAGTTATACCGGTGTGAATTTTAACACCGGTATAACTTATACCTGATTTGCTAACCAAACAGAATATTAAGGTGGTATTAATTCTTATACCACCCTTATACCACCCTTATACCTCATACCAAACGACCCCTAAGGGTCTTCTCCCATCCCTCTGTTTAGGTTAGGTCATTTTAATGAGAGGGGATCCGGGTCGAGTAAAAAATAAAGGGATTTGGTCCGGTTATTGGGCTTGGGTCAAGGGAAATGTTGGATCAGATCTGGGCTAAGAAGAATTGGCACAATTTCACAAGACAAACCTTTTTTCAATTCTTTCTTTTATTTACTATTTTTTCTTTTTCTTTTAATTAAAATCCTACAAATTAAAAATCTTAAATTATTTAAAAATGTGAAATTAAACTAATTAACTAATTATAAAGTTATAAAACTACTTAATTCTAAATGAAAAGAGAAAATTTAATAAAAGAAAAAAAAGTGTAAAATGAAGCATTTTTTTGTGCTTTTCAATTTTTATAAAATACATAATTACTTATTAATTCTTTTTTTTGGTAATTATAAATTTTCATTACCAAGTAAATATTTACACAACATTTCAAACAAGCTCTGAAGTTGGACAAATGCCCCAAACTTCATTACACTACTGTGTCATCTAACTATAATATTATTAGCCTATACATGATGTTATATTCTCTATTCTTATAGATTAGGATAGTAGTCTAGCTGCTTCAACATTGGTATCAACTTCTTGCTCCTTCTCCCCTTGCAATGTATCTTTTGGATGACCTGCTTTACTATACTTGCTGCTTGTCTCATTTTCTGTTGGAATATTTTGACGTTCCTCGCTAGCCATATGTAATACACACTTCCTGCTAGGGTCATACGATAGATTTCTGCACGTGCACTGTTTCCAGAAGCATTGTTCCCAACCCATTCCACTTCTTCCTTCCATCTCATAGCTTGCCTTTGGATTCCTTGCCAATCCAGTAGCTTTTGCTAGATTTGAGAAGTAACTGGACACTTAAAAAATAAGTGTTGGATGTCTTCTTCCTCATTGTCACATAATGCACATGTTGTATCATATCCCAAGTTCCACTTTTTCAGTCTCATCTTAGTGTAAAGCCTGTCATGTAGTATAAAATACAAAATGAATCCATTTTAGGCAACCCTGGTTATTATATATCAGTCTCTTCCATTGCACCTTGGGGTGTTCTTCTCTTATCTTGTTGTGCATTTGCTTTATTGAGTATTTGTCATATTCCAGGAACTCCTCATTTGTTACCGCTGCTTCCTCCAAATACTGTTTAGCTCTTAGGATCTTCTGTATTAGCCATGAAGCATGTGCAGGCTGACTATCCCATACTTGTGCTCCTTTTATGTAATAGCTGTGCACCTATTGAACTCACAATCTGTCCTTCTTGCATAAATTCCAGTAGTTGTTAAGTATAACAGTTTTGTTCCAAATGCATATATCTGTTATGTTGAGCCCCCTACTATTTTTGGCAAACATAATTTATCCCATGCTATTAAGGCCTTCTTGGAGCATTTATTATTCATATTCCACAAGAATCTTCTGCAAATCTGTTCAATTTTCCCCATCACTTTCTTTGGTAGTATGAATATTTGTGTCTAAAATTCTTGAATAGATGTGAGAACACTTCTAATCAGCTGCAATCTTCCTGCATATGAGAGCATTTTTTCTGTCCATGAGGTTACTCTTCCTACCATCCTTTCCATAAGTGGTTGGCATTGCCCAATTGTTAATATCTTTGAACTCAATGGTAACCCCAAGTATCTGAAGGGTAGAGTTCCTGCAGAAAAGCCTAGCTCCTTCAGAATTTGTCCTTGTATTTGGTCTTGTACTCCACCAAAGTATACAACACTTTTTCCTTGGTTTGCAATTAGTCTAGATGCCATAGAAAATTGTTGGAATTGTTTGTATAGAAGCTGAGCAGACATTACATCCCCTCTACAAAACAACAACAAATAATCTACAAATCCCAACTGTATTATATTCATTTTAGCACATCTAGGATGATAATTGAAGTCTGGATTCCCTACCAAAGTCTTGAGAGATCTGCTTAAATACTCCATGGCAATCACAAACAAGAAAGGTGATAGAGGATCACCTTGTCTTAATCCTCTTTTGGCACAGAATGGAGCACTTGGTTTACCATTTATGATGACTGAATATGAAACTGTTGTTAAACACCCCATTATCCATTTCACAAACATATCTGGGAAGTTGAGAGCATGTAGGACTTGTTCAAGAAACACCCATTCAATAGAATTATAGGCTTTTTGCATGTCAATTTTGATCATGCATCTTGGTGACACCCCTTTTCTCTCATACCCTTTAACTAGTTCATGACTTAGAATTATATTATCTGTTATAAGTCTGCCAGGAACAAAAGCTGCTTGACTTCTATCTATGATACTATCCATAACCCCCTACAGTCTACTGGTAAGTACTTTGGATATGATTTTGTATATTGTGGAGCAACAAAAGATAGGTCTATATTGTTTCACTGATGTAGGGTTCTTTAGTTTAGGTACCAATATTATAGTTGTACAGTTTATTGGTTTGTATAAGTTTTGAGCATAAAAAACTCTAGCACAACTTTAGTTACCTCATCCCCAATTGTGGCCCATGCTTTCTTGAAAAATACTGAATTGAAACCATATATCCCAGAGCTTTGTTGTCATCAATTCCTCGGAGGGATTTCCATACTTCTTCTCTGCTAACTGGCTGGATAAGATTCATCTGTTGTTTCCTTGATAGCACAGGTCCTCTCCTCATGTCATTTAGGTTTATAGCAGGTAGTGTAGCATTAGCTTCCCCCAGTAGTCCCTGATAGAATTGCATTATCTCCTCTTTTATTTCATTATCTATGTATATAATATCACTTGATGTATTGGTAAGAGCTTTGATCTGGTTCTGAGCTCTCCTGTTCTTTATGCTAGCAAAAAAATAAGTTGAGTTAGAATCTCCAAGAATAAGCCATTGTACTCTAGACTTCTGTTTATATATGCTTTCCTCTTGTTGGCCCAAGTAAAGGTTAGTTTTGAAGACTAACAAAGGAACTCATGATGAACCAGGTCCATCCCTCAGGTGCACAAAAACGGAAAGATTTGAGCATGTGGGTTGCACGTGATGGAGATAAGCTTAACTTGGTGTATTTAATTTCTCCTGATAAAAAAGGTTGCATAATTGATAAGGAGAAGGAGTCCTTAATCAAAGAGAACACTATTCAAGATAGGGAAGGAGTTAGAAGTTGAAATCAACTAGAACTCTTCCACCAAGGAAGAGTCGCGTCAGAACTCTAGTTATTTCTTTATCTACTAACTCTATAAATTACAGGATGTTCTTACATTAAAGTGTTGCACAAAAACGAAAAAGTTAAACGTGAATTGGGAGAAAAATAGCAAGGCTTTTTGCAATCAATTTTTGTGTGATTCAAGTGTGCAAACCTGAAGATACATGAACCAGATTGAAGAACCAGCTCCATAAAGGATTTTATGTGTCTTTATTTATTTCTAGTTCAATTGTAGTAAGTGTTTTAATATTGTACCTTTCAGCTTTATCTAGAAGCAATTGAAATAGGTATTTTGAGTATTCAAGTTAGAGTTAACTTGAAGTTGTCGCAGCAGTTAGAGGCTAGTTGCCACAACGAGATTAGATTTAATCCTTAGGTTTACAAAGAGTTTTGCAAATGCAGTTTTGGCTCAGTGATTTTAGTGGAAGTTTGGGAAAATCCTACTGAGTAGTAGGTCGTGGTTTTTTCACCTTTTAAGGTAGGTGTTTTCCACGTAAAAATCTACGTGTTCTTTATTTTATGTACTTTTAATTCTGTAAACAACAGTAGTTAGTACACCTAGAAGAACCGGGTCCTTCCAAAAGCAGTTTAAGAAAAAATTGGGTACCAGACAAATCACCCCCCCTCTTGTGTGGTATTTGATGTTTAGAACATTAATTGGTATCAGAGCAGGTTATCCTTGAAGAGGCTAAAACCTTAGGAAAAGATCAACATGAGTGCACCACCTGGGAACTGGGAAGGGCAATCTACTGATAGGCCTCCACTCTTTAATGGACACTACTACTCTTGGTGAAAAAACAGGATGAGTGATCACATCATAGGAGAAGACTATGAACTCTGGGACATAGTCATTGATGGTCCTCTAGCAACTACAAAGAAGAATGTTGAAGGAGTGGATATGCCAAAGACAAGAGTTGACTGCACTGCTGAGGACTTAAGGAAGTGGGAAAATAATGCAAAGGCCAAGAAATGGCTTGTGTGTGGACTTGGTCCAGACGAGTACAGTAGAATTCAAAGTTATACCACTACTAAGGAAATCTGGGACACTTTGCAAGTGGCTCATGAAGGAACACCTCAAGTGAAGAGGTCCAGAGGAACACTGTTGTATTCTCAATATGAGAATTTCACCATGAAGGAAGGGGAAACCATCCAAGAGATGTATACAAGGTTCACCATATTAACAAATGAACTTAAGTCTCTTAGAAGGGTTATTATTGAAGAAGACAAAGTTGAGAAGATTTTGACAAGGGTACTGCTAATCTCTTGGGAAAGCAAAATCACAGCTATTCAGGAATCAAAGAACATTGTCACTCTTAAATTGGATGAGCTAATTGAAAATCACACTGCCTATGAACTTAGAAGGCAAACCATGAAGATGGATGCACCCTAGAAGGAAAGGAGCATGGCATTCAGAATCACTGAAGGTGATGATCTAAAAGAGGATGAAATGACCATGATAACAAAGGATTTCAAGAAGTACCTAATGATAGAAAATGGTCCTTAAAGAAGTGGAAGCTACAACAAACCAAGGGTTCCTGAAAAACAAACCAATGAGGGGTGTTACAAGTGTAGGAAGACTGATCACCACATCAAAAACTGCCCTCAATGGGAAATTGAATGGAAAAAGGAAAGAGCTGGACGAAGGAACAGGAAGAAGGAACATGTTCATCACAAGAAGAACAAAGGATCAACAAATGATATGGTTTCTACTTGGGGTGAAAGCTTAGATGATGACTTAGAAGATGAAGATGAACAAACACTTATGGCAATTGGGAAATCTGATAAGGAATCTGAGGTAAGTATAATTCATCTCAAAGACAAGATTAAATTTTTGTCTAAAGAAAGTCCCTCTGAGTTACTTCTAGATTTCATTGATAAATTTGAGGTTATAAACAATGAAAAGGAACAACTTTCTAAGGAGTGTGTGATTCTGAAAGCTAAGTGCAAAAACCTGGAACTTAGGGCTAGTGAAAGTGATAGTAAAAATGCTGAGTTGAAGAAGCAGGTTTATGAACTTGACACCACAGTCCTAGAGTTCAAATCTGAAAATCTAAAATTGAAATTAGGAACTGGTAAAAAGGAATCTGATCACACAAAACTCACTTTAGAAGAAAATGTAGGAAAAATGAAAGATGAGTTGTACAAAAGAGATGAGCAGATAAGAGTCCTTAAGGAGGATCTAAATCAGGTTAAGCACGAGCTAGATAGAAACTGTAAATGGAATAGGTCCTCCGATGCACTTTCATGGCTACATAAACACCAAAGTAACAATACGAGAGGACTTGGCTACGGGCCCCCTACACCTAAGTGGGATCCCAAAAGCAAGTATCTCACATTTCCAGAGAACAAAATTTGCACACATTGTGGTAAAACTGGTCACTATAAAAGTGAATGTATTGCAAAATAAAAGGCTAGTCAAAAGAATAAAGAATTTGTTCAAAGGGAAAATAGGCTGCCAAGTTGGGCTAAAAAGAATTTGATTCACCCTTTTGCCTATAGAAAGGAACCCAAACTAGTTTGGGTTCCTAAAACTAACCCCTGATTTCCTTTTGTGGGTCCAAGTGAAAGGGAGCAGCCAAATATGGTACATGGATAGTGGCTGCTCAAAGCATATGACAGGAAGCAAGAACCAGTTCCTTTCACTTGAGGACCTCAAATGGGGTAATGTCTCATTTGGAAATAGGAAGAAAGGTGAGATCATTGGGGTTGGAAAGGTAGGTAAGACTGATTCTCACTCTATTGAGAATGTCTACTTGATAGATGGCCTAAAGTACAGTCTAATCAGGGTATCACAATCATGTGATAAAGGTAAATTGGTAGAATTCACCAATACCAAATATTTTGAGATTAATCTTACCATTGACAAGATTGTTTGCAAGGAAAAAGAGTAAACAATACATGCATTGTAGTTTTGTCCACACTTTCAGAAAATGAACTCACTTGCTTAAGTGTGTTGGACAATGATCCCCTCATTTGGCACAAGAGAGTTGGACATACAAGTCTGATTCAACTCAACAAATTAATCTCTAAGGATCTGGTGATAGGGCTGCCTAACATCAAGTTCAAGGAAGACAAAGTTTGTGAGGCTTGTGCAAGGGGGAAGCATGTAAGATCCTCTTTTAAATGCAAGAAAGTGGTAAGCACCACCAGAATGATGGAACTGGTCCATATGGATCTCTGTGGTCCATTGAGAACATTAAGCAGAGGTGGTAAGAGATATGTGATGGTGCTTGTTGATGATTACTCTAGGTTTAC
>MU673311.1:66345-80342 GCA_026770625.1 Nicotiana glauca
TGAATTTGAAAATGCTAAGTTTGCTGAATTTTTGCATGTTACATCATAAATAGTTGCATGACTAGATCTCTTGTTAAGAAGATTCCCTATGAGTCACTTAAAGGAAGAAAGCTAAATATATCCCATCTTAGGGCATTTATAGGCAAGTGTTTTGTGCACAATAATGGCAAAGACTCCCTAGGTAAGTATGATCCCAAAAATGATGAGGGAGTATTCTTGGGATATTCTTCATATGGTAAAGCTTATAAGATATACAGTAAAAGAACTATATGTGTAGAAAAAATGTATATGTTATTTAAAACTAACATTCTTTCTGATAAGCTGGAACATGAAGATAAAGCAATTGGGCTGGTAAGAAATTTAAATGATATCGCAGCCCAGACTAAAGCTGCAACAGAAGAAGGAACATGTGATGGAACAAGTTCTTCTACCCAAGGCAACTGACTAGAGAGGAACTGATCCTTAAACCTCGAGGGAACTTGTTCATGAACCTATTCCTCAGTAACAAAACCAGGAAGGAACATCCAAAGAAATTGAAACTCCTATTGCAACATCCACAAAATTGGCTATGGATGAACCTGGTTCATCTGCTGATCAGAAGTTGTATAAGGGAATGATTGGTTCTCTTTTATATCTCACTACTAGCAGACCTGACATTGTGTGCAGTGTAGGTCTGTGCTCGATTTCAGGTTTTCTAGTTGATAGGAAGAGCAACCTAGGTATGGCACACTTCCTTGGTTCATGTCTTGTGTCATAGGCTATCAAAAGGCAAAATTCAATGGCCTTATCTACTGCCGAAGCGGAGTATGTTGCTGCTGCTTCATGTTGTGCTCAATTGTTGTGGATCAAACAATAATTATTGAACTTTGGAATTGATGTGGTTGCATCCCTATTTTTTGTGATAACACTAGTGCTATTAGTATGACAAAGAAACTGGTTCATCATAAGAGAACTAAGCACATAGATGTTAGGCACCATTTTTTTGAGGGACAACTATGAGAAAGGCTTGGCCACTGTGGAGTTTTGTGCTACTAACAAGCAAATTGCTGACATCGTCACAAAAGCCTTAAATAAAGATCACTTTGAGAGGAACATGTTGGAATTAGGGATGATTAAGATCACCTAAAAGGACCAGTTCAAGGTTAAACGAAAAAATGAAAAAAAAAATTGGTTAGAAAGTCTGTAAATTGTGTATAATTAGATTAAATATTGTTCAGACTCATACTTTCCACAGTATACTCTTGTGCCATGTGTTAAAATGACTCATTAATCTCTAATGATATTTTCTCTATTTTGGCAAATTTAGACTCACACAAGAGAATTATCAGTGAAGAACCTGGTTCATCAAGGTAATACGGTATGTTTTCTACACTTTGCATAATTTGAAATAACGATATTTGGATCATGAGTAGAGAGTCCCACCAAATACTAAACTCCTTTTGGACTTATCCGTTACAAGTGAACCAGTCCCATTCAAAAGAGTCCAAACCGAATGGAAGTATCTAAATTCTAGAGATACACTCCAACGTCTCTTCAAAATTGAATTTCAGTTTAATTAAACTTCGAAGAGTCTAAAAAGCTGTAGCTACCCCATCAATTATTCCTAGGTATATTTATCAGCTTTCGTGTATTTCTTACCTCATCTCTCTCAAGATATCAAAAACTCTCATTCTTCTTTCATCCTCCAAATACAAATAATTCTAAAAATCTAAAGATTTAAGTCTGCTACTTAGGGGAAGAAAGCAAGTATTCCGAAACTGAACAAGTATCTTCTGATTTTAAAGTTTCTCCTGAGACAATTTCTAAAGTTGCTACAAATTTGGAGAATAGATTTTTAGATGTATAGCAGGTGTTGAGACTACATAATCTCGAGAAGTTGATGGTAAAAATGAAAAAGAAAAAAAAAGAGCAAAGGCGCTAGGAGTACTGTGAGGGGAAATGGTACAAGAGTGGTTGATTCTTCACCTACTCCTGTTGGTCTAACAAAAGAAACTGATGCAATGGTTGTTTGGGGAGAGGAATTTACTGAAATAGAAGAGAGTGTGAGCAAAATAGGGGGAAGTGGGTTTGGCAAAGCTGCTGAGGGGTTGGTTCAACTTGGACAAAATATAGATGAACCTATTCCATCTGAACAGGAAACCCTCGCGGACTTATTGATAGAGTTATCAATGGTACCAAAACTCATGTCATTCCCTATGGTTTTATGCTCACAACTGTGCTGCACATTTCAAGGTACCTGTGAAGAAGTGGGGTTAATACTCTACTTGCTTGCGATTATGAAGTCAATGTCATTCTTAATGAACCTGGTTCATCTAAAAAGACACATATCAATAGCAAAGTTAGAGTCTTGGTACAGGAGAGTGAGGCAAATGATATTGAGATAGCAAGGTTGAAGACACGATTGGTTGAGGTAGAATCTGAGAGAGATGTTCTCAGAACTGAACTTGCAAGGGAAAAGGAGACGAATGATGAAATTCTTCAAGACATGCTGAAACTTCTCCAAGCAAATAACCCAGCCCCTACCAAGCCTTAAATCCTAGCCTAGTGTAGATAAACCAGTGACCTAGTTCGGGACATTTTGTTTCTTTTGCTCATGTTTTCAGTATTTTTATTTCTTCTTATGCTTTGTGGTAGAATCTTATCAATCATCAATGCAATTCACTGATTTTACTCTAACTGTTTGTTTATATTTCTTTGATGGTTGAAATTCTTAGTTTGATATATGATGATTAATCCATGTTTGCATTTAAAGTAGCCCCAGTGGCCATGAGTAAGCTTTAAAATCTGGTTATCTCACATTTTTTATGCAACTTTTCGATGATGCCAAAAGGGGGAAAAAGGATGTGCTTTGAACAAGTGATGTTTATAACCTAATGTACCTGGTTCTTGATGATAAGTGATAAAAAGGAAAAATATTTCTAACATTGTGTTGATGTTGAGGAGAGTTGAAACAGGGCTAAGCTTATGAAAAACACAGAGTTTGTCATCATCAAAAAGAGGGAATTTGTTGGCCCAAGTAAATGTTAGTTTTGAAGACTGACAAAGGAACTCATGATGAACCAGGTCCATCCCTCAGGTGCACAAAAATGGGCAGATTTGAGCATGTGGGTTGCACGTGATGGAGATAAGCTTAACTTATTGTATTTAATATCTCCTGATCGAAAAGGTTTCATAATTGATAAGGAGAAGGAGCCCTTAATCAAAGAGAACACTATTCAAGATAGGGAAGGAGTTAGAAGTTGAAATCAACTAGAACTCTTCCACCAAGGAAGAGTTGCATCAGAACTCTAGTTATTTATTCATCTACTAACTCTATAAATTACAGTATGTTTTCACATTAAAGTGTTGCACAAAAACGAAAAAGTTAAACGTGAATTGGGAGAAAAATAGCAAGGATTTTTGCAATCAATTCTTGTGTGATTCAAGTGTGCAAACCTGAAGATACATGAACCAGATTGAAGAACTAGCTCCATAAAGGATTTTATGTGTCTTTATTTATTTCTAGTTCAATTGTAGTAAGTGTTTTAATATTGTACCTTTCAGCTTTATCTAGAAGCAATTGTAATAGGTATTTTATGTATTCAAGTTAGAGTTAACTTGAAGTTGTCGCAGCAGTTAGAGGCTGGTTGCCACAATGAGATTAGATTTAATCCTTAGGTTTACAAAGAGTTTTGTAAATGCAGTTTTGGATCAGTGATTTTTGTGGAAGTTTGGGAAAATCCTACTGAGTAGTAGGTCGTGGTTTTTCACCTTTTGAGCCAGGTGTTTTCCACATAACAATCTATGTGTTGTTTATTTTATAATTCCACAAACAACAGTAGTTAGTACACCTAGAAGAACCAGGTCCTTCCAGAAGCAGTTTAAGCAAAAATTGGGTACCACACAAATCACCCCCCCTCTTGTGTGGTATTGACGTTTAGAACATCCCCTCTATTGCATCCCATTTCTCCAGCTGCAACCTTAGTTCTTTCTCCACTTCAAAATGATATGGATACTAAGTAGGTGTTCTCATTTGTTGTTGTATAGCTTGAAGTTCACTCCCGATGCCTTTGACTTTATCAGTAATCATGAGATACTCCTTTGTGTATAAACCCTTCATTGCTTGTTTTACTTGCTTCAACTTAAGCCACACTTTTTTCATGTAGCCTGCATTGATGCTTATCTGCCAACTATCTTCTACTACCTTCTCAAAGTTTGGATCATCAGCCAGGTAGTTCAGAAATCTAAATGGTCTAGGTGCTATCTTTTGTCGGCTTCCCAATTCGATGCATAGGGGTGAGTGATCAGAAAAATAGGGATCTAGAACATGTACTTGGGTAATAGGCATCTTGTTCATCTATTCTCCATTCACTATTGCCCTGTCAATTTTGCTAAAAACCATGACTGTTAGTCTAGGTAAAAGACCTCCCAATTGCTCTTAGTTCAGTCATACCAGCTGTAGACGCGTGATTTTTGACCCTCCCCAAGATTTTCACATTTTTAGCGTAAATATTTAATTTAGGTCTAATATAGCTATTTTGACTCTTTTACTTTATTTTCGTCACAAAAGGAAAAATTACAAAAAAAATATATATAATTTTTAGTTTATATATTTCTCATAAACTTGAAAAATACAAAAATAGTACTTTATTTTTATCTTTATATAAAATGAAAATTAAAAAAAATTTAGTTTTATTAATATTTTGTAGTCATTTTAATCTTTAAAAAATACAAAAAAATAGTACTTTATATTTTATCTTTATATAAAAAATGAAAATACAAAAAAAATATTGTTTCATTAATGTTTTGTAGTTACTTTAATCTTGAAAAATACCCAAAAATAGTTTTGTTTTAATTGTTAGTCTCATTTTAATAGTTATTTGGCTTATGTGTGATTAATTAAGTAACATCGTGTTCTTATTTTCGGTTCCGGGCAAAGAATAACATTTGGGTTCAAACTACACATTTTTAGGCCTAATTTTCGGAACTAGCCCATAATAATCCGAATCCACCACACGTGGGGGACATGCACACAACACAAGATACACCTTGCACCCCTAACCCACACTTTGCGCCCCACTCTCTCACATATACACATTACACGATCAAATTTTGGAGCGGGGACAGAGGCTAACGTTTTAGAAGGGGAGGGGAGTGAATACATTTTGGAGGGAATTTGACAAAGGGGGGATGAAACAAAACTGGAAGGAGAAACACATATACACAATATATATATATATATATATATATATATATATATATATATATATATATATACACACAAAACAGAGAAAATAATAATATNTATATACATAATACACGGATAGACGGATGAAAGATCATATTTTAAAGGGGGGAGATAACACGATTGTTCAGCCATGTTCTCCAAAAGAGAACAATGTTGCCTCTTCTTCTTCTTCAGTAGAAACAAAACAAAAAAAAACCTAACACACCAGCCTCCCGTCGAACCATCAGACCACCGACCATTGTTACGTAAAAAACGACCCCTCAGCTTTCACTGTCCAAACAGCCCCCACGCAGCTCTATCTCCATCGTCCATGAACCTCCATGAGCGAACCATCCAACCCTCACGACCAAACGCCAGTCGAGCACGCTAACTAGCCAGTCGACGTCCCAAACGACCCTCAACCATGATGTTGCCTCGTCGTCTTCTTCCTCGTTCCAGCTGAATAGCCTCGCCAGTAATCACCCGAAACAGTGGCTGTTCTCTTGTCAAAATTCGAGTTTTACGCCGCGTGCTATTCCGATTGGGTTTTGATGACTGTATACATGGGTTCCATGTCGAGGTTTGTCCTATTGATGTCGTTTGAGGCTGAGTTCGATGTTTTTGGGCAGAATCGAGGTTCCGACGTGGTCTTTGTTAACGGGTCTTTTCGTGTCTAGCTTTTCCGGTCTAGGACGTGTGTTTGGTTAGTTTTTCTTTCCCTTTAGTTATTCATCTCAGAAGTTTTTCTTTCCATGTTAAAGAGCCGTTTGGTTAAGTTTTCTGGTTTGGATTAGTTATGTTATTTGCATCAATTTACATATTATGTCAGTTATCGTGCACTTGTTATTTACTACGTTGAATGCGACATGATTTTTCTTGCACATATACTTGATTTCAGACAATGTTGAGTTATTGAATTTGTTAAATCCTCTTTATGTTTTCGTATTGTTGTTTGAATGGTCCTGTGATTCGTTTGTCAAAAAATGATGTTTTAGTATTTTTTAGAAGTTTAATAAGTTTTGATTTATAATTTATCTAGGATTATTGTAGATGAAACCGTCCCGATAAAGTGGTTTAGGAAATATGACCTTTAATGCATTTAATTCAGTTTAATCCTTAGAAATCGAGCCGTGCCATTAGCGAACTTCCCACGACCCTCGCAAGATAGAAAAAATGTAGTCACTTTAGGTTGGACTTTAAATAATAAATGAGATGAGCCTCGCCAAATAAAAAATGCATAAATTGCGGGGCCATCATAAATGTATATATTAAAAAATACTTAGACTTCAGGATGGGCCGTTTAGTGAATTGCACGTCCTTCCCCCAAAATAATAACGCGCTAGTCACTTTAGGCGCGCTTTTAATAATTTACCTTCTTAAACTCGGGTGCACATTTATGTGACCCAAATCCAAATCTCAACGAAGTTGAAATGTGTCGATAATCACGGGTACATTGATTGTGACGTGGTTCGAGATGCATTTCCACGACGTTGTAATTCTCTTTTAAAATAATAAATAATAAAAGTGGTTAATTAGCCTTTAAATAATAAATGGGATGAGCCTCGCCAAATAACACGCAAATTACGGGGCCCTCAATAGATGGTTATTTTAAACGCTTAGATTTCGGGACAGGCCGTTTAGCGAATTTCACAGCATTCTCAAAATAATAATGCATTAGTAGCTTTAGGTGCGTATTTAATAATGTTATCTCCCTAAACTCGGGTGCACATTTATGTGACCCAAATCCAAATCGCAACGGAGTCAAAATGTGTCGATAACCACGGGTACATTGATGTGACGTGGTTCGAGATACGTTTTCACAACATTGCAATTTTTTGTTAAAATAATAGTAATAATAATAAAAGTGGTTCA
Organism: Nicotiana glauca; assembly: GCA_026770625.1. Classification (NCBI taxonomy): domain Eukaryota; kingdom Viridiplantae; phylum Streptophyta; class Magnoliopsida; order Solanales; family Solanaceae; genus Nicotiana; species Nicotiana glauca. The sequence goes on from MU673311.1 coordinate 73,424, forward strand.
AAGTTAAAATTGGCACATAAGTTCATATTTGTTAAAATCAGATAAATAAGCCAAATACAACAGTTAAGCGACAATGCTAGAACCACGGAACTCAGGAATGCCTAACACCTTCTCCCGGACTAACAGATTCCTTATCCTGATTTCTGGTTCGTAGACTGTAATATAGAGTCAACTTTTTTCTCGATTCGGGATTCAAACCGGTGACTTGGGACACCATAAATCTCTCAAGTGGCGACTCTGAATCTTAATAATAAATCCCGTTTCGGTTGTCCTTTAATTGAAAAAACTCCCTTTACCACACCCTTTGCAGGATGCGGTAGCGCAGAAAGGAGGTGTGACAGCTCTGGCGACTCTACTGGGGATTAACGACCCAGAACCACTAGTTCAGGGTTAGAAATTCGAGCTTGTAATAAATTATTGTATTTTTGCTTTATTATCTGATTTTTTTTATATAATATGTGCTTAATGTGCAAAATGATGTTTTTTTTACCATTTTGATATTATTTGAACTGTACATATAAACTGTGCCGAAACCTTTTCTCCTTACCTCCAGGGATGTGCTTACTGGTTGAGACTCCCTATTCTGTTAGTATCATACCTTGAAATAAGAAAAGGGCTCTGACAAGTTACAAAGCCGGACGATCTCGCGAGTCCCCGGTACGTAGCCCCCTCCCCGACTCGAGTTGTCCGCTCGGGTACACTGTCTAGAACACATACTCAGGTTTTTAACCTAGAATAACTTGACTTCATACCGGATCCCTAGTAGGAATGCTTATTTGCATCATGTGCATTTGACTTAGGGGACTCAACACATGGGTTGAGTCCGTCTATGACAGGTAACCTGAAATGAGAAAGACCATTTTGAGCATCCTATGTGCTACATGTTGCATTTATTCAAGGGTAAAAGGGTCATTTAGCTTCATTTGTGGCGTTATTTTAATAAAAAGCATGGGTCAAAAAGAATAATTATAGCACGTTTTTAGCTAAGCATGGTATTATTTAAATCAAAGGCATGGGGAACAATTGTGGAATCCAAGAAGTCTTGGAATTCCCACATGTCCCCCATGCTTCATTTTTGGGAAAAGCACAGGGACCATTTGTGGAATCCAAGAAGTCTTGGAATTCCCACATGTTCCCCATGCTTCATTTTTGGAAAACGCACAGGGAACATTTGTGGAATCCAAGAAGTCTTGGAATTCCCCATATCCCCCATGCTTCATTTTTGGGAAAAGCACATGGGAAACATTTGTGGAATCCAAGAAGTCTTGGAATTCCCACATGTCCCTCATGCTTTATTTTTTGGAAAAGCACAGGAAATATTTGTGGAATCCAAGAAGTCTTGGAATTCCCACATGTTCCCCATGCTTCATTTTTGGGAAAAGCACATGAGGAACATTGTGGAATCCAAGAAGTCTTGGAATTCCCCCATGTCCCCCATGCCACATTTTGAAAATAAAAAAAGAAGCATTAAAATTCAAAAAGATTTTGTACTTTGTCATCATTTTCCATAAATCAGAAAATAAAAAAAAAAAGAGAAAATGAAAATTCAAAAAGATTTTGTACTTCGTCATCATTTTCCATAAATGAGAAAAAAAAAAAGAGAAAAAGAAAATTCAAAAAGATTTTGTACTTCGTCATCATTTTCCATAAATGAGAAAAAAAAGAGAAAATGAAAATTCAAAAAGATTTTATACTTTGTCATCATTTTTCATAAATCAGAAAATCAAAAAAAAAAGAGAAAAAGAAAATTCAAAAAGATTTTGTATGTTTCATCCATTTTCAAGAAAAAAAAAACAAAAAAAAAATATATGTTTCTCTAAGTTAGTTGTTCTCGCCCGTATCCCAATCGGGCAGAACTACGCTGGTTTGATTCTCACCGGATGTGAGATACGTAGGCAACCCCCATCGGGTCCAACCTCCCCTTTTTGCAAAAAATAGCCAAAAAATGTCAAATTCTAGTTTTATTATAAATAAGTCGGGCGATGCCGTCCTTATCAAATATAGCCGAATGTTCCCGAAAGGGACGCCAGAAGGCTAACTTTGCATGAATGACCGCTTTGGGTCAGGTTATGATTTTTGACCCCACAGCCTTAAAATCTTCGTCCCCGAGGCGCTAAAAGGCTGTGTTTGCAATACCGGGTCATTTATTTTAATTTAGAAAATAAGAAAAAGAGTCTTGAATAAATTAGGTGATGTCGTTTGTCGAAAATAGCCGAATGTTCCCGAAAGGACACCGGAAGACTGACTTTGCATAAACAACCACTTTTGGGTCATTTTTTAGATTTTGGCCGGTCGACCCACAAAGCCTTGAAACCTTCGTCCCCTAGGCGCTGGAAGGCCGTATTTGCAATATCGGGTTTTATTTGAAAAAAAACAAGAAAAAATCATAAATAAGTCGGTGACGCTGTCTTTGCCAGAAATAGCCGAATGTTCCTGAAAGGGACACCGGAAGGCTGCCTTTGCATAAATGGCCACCCTTGGTCATTTTTTAGATTTTGACCAATTGGATCGCACAACCTTAAAATCTTCATCCCCAAAGTGCTGAAAGACCGTGTTTGCAAAACCAGGTCTTTTGTTTTAATTTGAAAAAAAAAGAGTTAGTGGGGCAAGTGAATACCATTTGGAATTTTGGTCAAAATAAGCCAAGCCAGCTTCGGCAATGTGTTAAACCTTTCTTGCCGGGATAGCCTTAAAGTATCTTTCAGTTGTTGAAAGGCTATTTTCGTAAAAGAACAGATAAGTTTGTAAAATAATCCTTCCCGGCCTCAAAATTCATGCGAAATTGAGAAGGGGCCACGTTTGCAGAAATAACTATCTGGTTGAAATTGGCAAACAAGGAAGGAATCTGCCAGTCTATTTTTTAATTTATATTTCTTTTGATTAGAGCATGTTTGGTTTGATTTTGGAGTTTGTAGGTTGTCTTTTCATCAAAGTTTGCTAAGTATGGTCAGCTTTTAAACATGTGTTATCAAGTTTGTTGTATTATAAAAATGAAAAAAATGTTTTTTGTTGTCATTTACCGCGTATCTGCCCGAACTACGCAAGGTTTAATTCATACGGGGTCATGATACGTAGGCAATCTCCATAAGATTCGACCATAACAAAGAAAAAATGAAAAAAATTAAAAAATCAAAGAAAAAGAAAAAAAAAACAAAAGTGAAAAGTTTTGATAATAATAAGGACTGACTGATGTCCACAAAAAAATGTTGATAATAATAAGGACCGACTGAGTCCATTCTAACATGTTTTGTTTTGAATTGTTGAGAAAATTGAGGTGGTTGGTTTGTGATGAGCCGGAAACACAAGATCCAGGAAAACCTGATTGAGATCCAAGACAGTAATACCTAGAATATCGTGCAGAACCCTTTATCTGCACGTCATGATGCACTCTTTGTGGGGATAATGCCCGGTGACAGGGAGCACGGGAATCCTCTTAAGGATGTATTAACTAAAGCTGAAAATGTTGAAGCAGATAGCGACCTTGGTAATATTGATGCGAAGCTCAGTGTCTAAGACGTCGTGCTTGGTAATTGAGAAGACTTTCTATTTCTTGGTCAACCAGAGTGGAGTTTTTGGTGGCTTATTTTGGTGTCATTTCTGTTATCCAGATTGTTTCAGGGTTGTAATCTGGATATTCTCTTGTAAATCAAACCCTTCTATCATTCTATTTTGTCTAGTTTTCTGTTGGTCGTAATACCTCATTTAGTATTGTCTAGGTTTGTTCCAAGGGTTGTACCTCAGTTTATTGTGCTTGTTTTGATGTACCAACTCTTTCCTAGTCCGTTTAATGCAAGTCTCTTGTTTTCCATTATTTCTAGAGATTTTCTGTTGTTTAGTCCTCTCCTTTCCATAGTTCTTTTTCTGTCAACTCTAGTGACATGGCATGCGCACGTAATTTTAGCCTAATCTTAAAAGTTAATCGTAAAGCAATTGAAAGATGACCGGGGCATTTAAAGGAAATGAGAACGGTTTGGAATTATTTGGAGCCTGAGTCATGTGAACTGGGGCAAGTAAAAAGAAAACCGTTAAAGGCAAGTTGGCCATGTTGGCACAGGGGTCAGTCATGGTAAAAAAAATGAGAGTGTTGCCCATCAGTGCTTTAAATGTTTTGAAGATTGGAATGACAGAGACATTTTGTTCTACTATCCAAACACCTTATCCTTCGTTAACCCTTTGAGCCTTATTCGATTTCTTTCATACCCCTCCTCCGGAATCGCTAGTAAAGATTAGAAACCCAAACATGGGAGATAAAGAAAAAAAAAAGGAAAAGGAAACAACAAAAGAAACAAAAAATAACAAAAGAGAAAAGGGAGAAGAAGAAAAGAAAAAAAAATATAAGTGAAAAGAAAAAAAAAGGGAAAACTAGAACAATGAGGAATTAGGAACTACGTTTGACCTGATTCCTCAAAGAGGATATGTAGGCGCTTCACGGCTCGGTCATAGTTTTGAAAAAAGAAAAAAAATCAATCAAAATTCCCAAGCAAGAAACTGGGACAAAAATTGTGTTTATCATAAAATAATCTAGTTCTGAAGGTTGTATTTTTAAACTCAAGTTGATTTATTTTGAGCCTTTTAATACCCCTTCTTTCTAGCCCTATCCAAAATCCCACATTACGGTCCAAAGAAAGGCCTTCCGACCAGTCTTCAAAAGAGGCCAAGTCAGGCAAATGAGAGAATCTTACCAGAACATAACACTCTGATTACCAGCAGAAAAGACTTTGATCCCCAATAGAAAAAAATAAAATGAGAGTCTTAGCGGTAACATCCTAGTCCCCGACTGAAAAGTAATACATATGAGAGAGTCTTATTGGTGAAAACCTTCACGGGCACCATAAGGCGATGAAAGCTGGGAGAAAAATCAAAATGAGAGAGGCTTGATAGTGAAAACCTAAGGGCACTACAAGTCAAATAAGGGTGAGAATTAGATGGGTAATCACCAAATGAAGATCTTGAAAGATGATTGACGATGAAGGATAGACCATATGTGCATGCCATGACCATTAGAGTCGGTATCCGCGTTGGATAGTTTTTTTTAGTTTCTCTTATTAGAAAGTCCTTTCTTTCCTTTGTCTTTTATTCTGTTCCTTTTATCTTTCTCCTTTCATAAAAAATTTCCCCAGTAGAATCTGTTTGGTCTAAACAAGTTAGAAATGACTTCAAAATTTGCCATCAACTTTCCAATTATGCAAGACGGAATCTGATTGGTACACCCAAGTGGTATAAGTCAGGAGGGAACAAGCGCAAGGCTAGTGTCCAGAAGGATATTCCCCAGCAAGAGTAAATTGACAAAGGGGTGGATCAATGTCAAGGAGGCTACCTCCATAAAAAAGCAAAGGTTAATGACCTCAAGGCCAAGGCCAGTGAGACTCAAAGGTCGGAAAAATGCCCGTTCCCTAGCTATGACACAAAAGAAAAGGGATACCCCTAACAGAAAAGGTATTCCCAGTGATAAGGATGAACGAAGAAAATGGTTCATCAGTAAAACATGCAAGATCCTCAAGCAGGGTCACTGTCATAGGAATTCGGGTGGTCAGGATACCAGTGGAAAACAACGGGGAAAGGCTTGTTAATAAATATTCGTCAAGAAGGGCGGGGAAGCAAGAAAGGGAAAAAATATCCCCAACAGGAATATCATCCCCAGCAAATAATAACATCCCCAACAAGTTTTGATAATGAAACGCAGAGCAGGGAAGGAGAGAAGGAGAACCATCCCCAGCAGGAGCATCGCAACCAACCATCGCGTTTTAAACTAACAAATTTTGTTTGATTTAAAGCAGGAAAAGGAAATGGCATTGATGGCGGAAGGGCGTGCCACAAGAAGATTATCAAACTGGGGCAGAAAAGTTTCCTTTCATTTGGAATTTTTTTTGGAAGACAGGTATCCATTTGGGAGAAGAAAGATAACACCGGTTTTAAGGGAAGTGGTCTTTGAACCAGTATTATCCCCAACGTTGTTGAAAGAAGGAAAACAAGTTTTAATGAAGGAAGTTGTATCCCCAACAGACAAATCAAAAGGATGAAACTTGTGTTCAGAAAAAGCAAAGGCCAGTGTCATCCCCAGCAGCTTCCAGAAGAATGAAGCACCGATTTTGAAGGAATAAAATTCCCCCAGCAGCGCTATCCTCAACAACGTTATCCTTAGCTGATAACATTTTTATCCCCAGCAATGTTGAGAGAAAATAAAAGTCGAAAAAAATAGTTTTGAAAAAAAAGAGAATAAGAAAAGAAAAAGAAGAACAATGGGAAGAAAGGAGATTTCCAAGCAGTATTAACCCCAGCAGGTAAGTAAATAATTTCCCAGCAGTGTTATCCCCAGCATCCGAGGGAAGAAACACGAGTTTTTAGGGAAGCAGTTCTGACAGAAGGTATTTCAAGTAGGAGGAAATGGTTTAGGAGGAAAAGAAGGACAACAGTAATAGAATGCAGATAAAGTAAGTTGTTGAAGTCGGGATCCCGCCCGTAGAACGGAGGCGTTACCTTTTAAGTTGTTGATGTCGGGAGCCCGCCCGTAGAACGGAGGCGTCACCTTTTTATTTTGTTGAAGTCAGGTACCCATTTGAGGAAGAAAGAAGATAACACAAAGTGTTAAAGGAAGGAGGAAATCATCCCCAACAAGGTCACAACCGACCACCCTTTTTAAAACTGACAAAAATTTCTTTGTATGTAACAGGACCAAAGCTAGTCTGACGAATTATCTCCTAGCGTCAAAATCTTAGTCTGGTGAATTTTTCTCCTAAGATATCAAAATCTCAGTCTGATGAATTTTTTCTCCTGAGATCACATAAATTTGGACCTAGTCTGATGAATTATCTCCTAGCGTATCTTTCTCATAAGATATCAAAATCTCAGTCTTATGAATCTTTCTCCTGAGATCACATAAATTTAGACCTAGTCTGAGGAATTATCTCCTAGCGTCAAA